>BHFT01049466.1:0-18640 GCA_004320025.1 Laticauda laticaudata | reverse complement strand
TCCGTTCTGTTTATGCAAATTTTTGCCACTTTTTGGAGCAGATGACAACGGATGGAGCTACCCCCGAAATTTTACTCATCCGCTGTGTCCTTTATGCATATGTTTTGCGTCCATCGGCCAGTGGGACCGGGCCTTATTAAATCTCCAGTCAGAGCTGGGATTTGCCAGTTCTCCAAACTACTCAAAATGTCCACTACTGGTTCCCCAGAACTGGTCAGAACCTGCCAAATACCGACCTCTAGAGTATTGGGGTTGGGGTGGAAACAAGTTTACCTCTTGAAAGTTATGTTTGTGGCCTTCTGGTCTGATTCTAAAAATGAACATGAACTATACCAGGACTTAGAAAGACTTTGTTTTTTTGTTCATCATCTCTGTCTTGTTCAGTCACTATTTCCTATGTGGTTTCTCTTGTGGGAACAATGTTTTATTTATCAAATTTATTTATAAAATAAATTTTATTTATTTATTTATAACCTGCTTTTCCTCCAAAAGGCAGAGGACTTACTTTAAGCGTACATACATATATCCGCACTAAAACAATCCTGTAAGGAAGGTTGGCTGAAAGTGAAGCATTGGTCCAAAACTTATCCACAATGGATTTGTTATAGAGGTCCCATCAGTCCCAGTATAATCCTTTAATTATTACATCACACAAGGTCCCAGATTTCTGGTTTTAAAAGAAGTAGATCTGGGGATATCATTGCTAAGAATCCATCCCATCCATTTGCTGTACTTGAATTTGTTTGCATATGACCCACAACAAATAAACAAGTTTCACACACACACACACACACACACACATACACCCCCCCCAAAATGGGTACCATACTTGACTTACAACACTTCCGTAAGTGACCATTCAAAGTTACCGTGTCACTGAAAAAAGTGACTTATGACTGTGTTTCACACTTACGACCATTGCAGCATCCCCGTGATCATGTGATCAAAATTCAGATGCTTGGCAACGGGTTCATAATTATGATCTCTGCTGTGTTGCAGGGTTATTTTGTGACTTTCTGACAAGCAAAGTCAAT
This sequence comes from Laticauda laticaudata, assembly GCA_004320025.1. Lineage (NCBI taxonomy): Eukaryota > Metazoa > Chordata > Lepidosauria > Squamata > Elapidae > Laticauda > Laticauda laticaudata. Next base: position 17,606 of record BHFT01049466.1, on the reverse strand, counting down.
GGGGAAGCCAGGTCCACTTAACAACGGTGTTACTAACTTGAACAGTTGCAGTGATCTGCTTCACAACTGTGGCAAGAAAGGTCGTAAAATGGGGCAAAGCTCACTTAACAAATGTTTCACTTAGCAACATAAATATGGAGCTCAGTTGTAGTCATAAGTCGAGGACTACCTGTACTTTGATGAGTAGATACCCTACATTCGCACAACTAAATGTCAGACAACATCAGAATTTGAATACCTAAGGCAAGGGTGTTAAACTCAAGGCCTGGGGGCTGGATCCAGCCCACAGGATGCTTAGATATGGCTCATGGGACAACCCTGGAAGCAGGGAAGGATTGGTCTATGATGCCTCTGCCAGTAAAAATGGAGCTTGGGAGGGCTGCGTGTGGCCCTTGGGAGCTCCTTTTTTGCTGGCAGTTGGTTGCAGGAGGCCATTGCAACCGAAAACGGAGCTCGGAAGGCCATTTTTGCTGACAGAGCACTTGGGCCATCACAGGCACCCCGACACAAGTGAAATTGGGCTGACCACACCCACCCTGGCCACACACCCCCAGCCNCCCCCCCCCCCAGGTCAAACACAACTCCGATGCAGCCCTCAATGAAATCGAGTTTGACAGCCCTGCTGTAACTGTTCATTGGTCAAATAAAAATACTGCCCTAATACAGATACCTCCGATACAGATTTTCAAATTATATTCAGGAAGCATTTCCTTGCTGCACCACCAGGTGCCAGTATTTCACACAAATGCATCAACAAAATAATCTCTTATTGGTTCAATCTCTTATTTGCTGGTCAGGGACAATAAAGATGATCAATCTATCGATCTAACAAGTGATTCTCAGATCGCAGTATAACCAAGAAAGGAATAAGATCATTTTACTTTTTATAGTAAGCTGTTCTTTTGTAACCCCATGCTATTTAACTTTGCTCCTACGTTTAGATCTTTTGCAGTGCAAAAATACACCAAACTTTGGGACTACATTTCTTGAAGAAACAGGGAAAGAACAGGCTGGAAAGAGCAAGAGAGGGAAATTCACAGGAAAATTCTCCAAGTTCAAATGTATTCATAAATGTGAATGGAAACTAAATTCCGAGCGCTGTACATCCTTATAGGGGGTGACTTTAACGCCCAATTGAGAGTCTAAGTTCCCCCATCGATTGAGGCACTCTACTCCCAAGAAACCCTCCAGGCCATAGGACACCTGATTTCAGCCAGACATGACATTCCAAGGTTGAATTAACAAATTTTGCTGGCGTTCAGTTAGCCCTTTTAGCAGCCAACACAATAAGATCAATTCTTAATGGATACCCTAGGTGATCTAGCTGGTGTGAGTTTATTTTAGTTCCTCAGATGGGCAGGAGTGGGTTATGATTTTTGTGCTTATCCCAGCTTTCCTTAGAAAGGCAGTCCATGCTTTTTATGTGGACTGCTTAGGAGAGCGACCACTACCGCCCTGGTTTTACAATAATCATTGGTGCTGAACAGATTTTGGGTTTAAAGCGATCATTGCCACCACTGGACCACTGCTTTGTCTTAGTGCATGTTACGATAAATATACCATACCAGGTGGCAAACTTCTTTAACTGCTTTTTACATCAACCTAAAGTCAGCGTGTTTGATTTTCAAAGTCCCTGGGATTGTTTGGTCAAAACTGCTTCAAAAAGTTTATCGATAGACGTCTTCTTGTGTCCTAGATTAGATCCTTGTATAACAGACACTTAGTCAGTCAGGTGTGGTGTTTCAAGGGAGAACTTTCAAAATTCTATCCTGATTAAGAAAGGTAAGGCAGGGTTGTTGTTCTGGCTCCTTTTTTTGTTTAATTTAATTTGTTATCTGACTTGGCCTTTCACATAGACGTATTAGTCCATGCTCCAAAGCTGTCAACTAACGAAGATCCCGCTTCTGTCCTTTATGCTTGATGATGTGGCCCTCCTTTTCATTGTCAAGCCAGGATCTGAAAAGATTATTTCTGCATTTGGTCTTACTGTGCTGAGAACCACTTGTCCATTAATTATTGACAAATCCAAAGTATTGGTGTTTTCTACGAGCCGGAAATTGTAATAACTGGGCTATCAACGAGTAATGCTAGTAAAGCAGGTTTTCCATTTTAAGTATTTAGGTATTCAATTTCAGACACCCAGTGCTTAGCATAGACATTGAACCCAGGTGCTGAATTCGGACGGCCTCACTGTAGCCAACCAGCAGATTTTCCAAGATTTTTTTATACCCAGGAGGCCAGTTTATTCTTCCATTGCCTCTGCGCGTATTTACAAACCAAAACTTTGCCTAAAAATCTTTACGGAACTCCAACATGGATAACGGGGTTTCAAGGATCGTATTTGAAAGAACCCAGGCTGTCTTTCTTAGAAACTCTCTGGTCTTCCCCTTGTGTTGTTTTTGCCTCCACAATGTACTCATGGATTGGGCACTCGATCAGGTCAAATGGTCAATACGGCGTGAGATTAACACCTTTAAATGGGTGGTTTCAAGTGCTCCTTTCTCTGGCAGTTCTTATGTAGCTACTATCTCGCCTGGTGTTTGCTGACATCTCATATTTCTCTTGGTGAGAGCAGAACTGATGAAAGAATTAACGCTGCTAGGTTTTATGATGTGGGGATGTCTGGGAGATTTATGGCCTTAAGGAATGCCCCAATTTAGGGTGTGTCAACGGCTTCTGGCATTGAGCTTTGCAATATCTACGAGCCAGAGCCAACAAAACTTGCTCCGCTCGTGTCTCTCAACCAATTTAATTAATTATGTGACTGAAGAATGGCTTTCTATTTTTACACTCTATCCATTCCCAAGTATACGAAGAACTTTTTCCCATAGCTCACTTTAATGTCTTGCTCCTCAGTTACTACTGTCATGGGCGATTTCAGAAGGCTCCGATTAATGAGCTGGCCTATGCCCCTGTGACAGAGTGAGCGTCTGAAACTGTGGAGCATGTCTTTCTTATTGCCCTATGTAAAGTGCAGCAGATCTACATTAACGTCTCCCTTGACAAACAGACCCTTCTAGACCCAAGTGTTAGTAACTTTCGTTTCGTTATATATGTCCAGGGATGGCTCCTCAATACTATCAACTTCTCAGGTTTCCAATTTTTTTGAAAGAGCTGTACCACAGAGGAGAACGCTGTACATTCCCTTAAGTCAAGTTTTTTGGTTGACTCAACTTGTTTCCATTGATAATTTTCCCATGTTCTTCTTTTGTTGTACTTGTGTTTTGGTCTGTGACCGCAAATAAAGTATTATTATTGTTATTATGTATTCATAAATGTTCACTTTTTTGTCTTAATTTGCATATTTCCCATTATAGTATTATTTAATATGGTAATAAGGAGGCCAGGCAAAACTCTTAAAAGCATTACCTTGCTGAATTGGGGAAATGGGCCTATAACTTCGGTTACTCCAAAAATAAAATTTGAAATAAAAAATATTTTGAAGATTGGTTCATCTGACAATTTCTTGCATGGGTAAATAAAAAGAAAAAACAAAAAAAAGCTGCACTGACTTTCTGTTAGCGGTATTCATCTGCTAGTCAACTATTTTTATCTATTTACATATGAACTGCATAGAGTGGTGCGGTAGCTGAGAGGTGGAGCACTTGCCTCCTGCCTCAGAATCAAGAGGCTGTGAGTCAGTGGTGGGATTCAAATTTGTCTACTACCGGTTCTGTGGGCATGGCAGGGTAAAGGATACTGTAAAATCTCCAGTCAGAGGTGGGATTTGCTGGTTCTCCGAAGTTCTCAAAATTTCCACTACCGGTTCTCCAGAATCTGCTGAATACCACTTCTGCTGTGAGTTCAATCCTAGGTATAGACAGATATTTCTCTCTCTGGGCACATTAAACTCAGTTCCATTCAGTTGCCCAGACTCCACCTGGGGTCATTAAAAGATGATGATGATGATGATGATGACGACATATGAACCACATACCAGAGCAGAGGATCTGCATAAATAAACAGACTTCTAATTGGATTGCACATTCTTCTAAAGCTGTCTTTATCTGGTATATTCTAGTGTATATGGGTCAACGCTACTAAATTCTCAGTCGAGACTGTGCTGGCTGGAAAATTTTGGGAGTTTTAGTCAGAGTAATATGAAGGAAGTTACCCTTGGAGGAACATCCCTATTTGATGTATATCACATGCATGTCTGCCTGACTGAATTCCCAGAATCATTCTACAGATGTATGAATCTTAATGTGTGAAGGGACAAGTTCCCATTTCTGGGAACACACTAGCTTGTGAATTACTCGCTGTTTATTTAGCCTAGCTCACTGTGCTCTTTGTATGCTTGATTGTGGCTTCATTTACCACCACCACCCCCCAAAAAATGCCCAAGAATGAAGACTGATAATTAAAACTATAGCTTTAAGGCAGCAAAGTCAGAGTTTAAAATTCATAATTCATGTTAACTAGATTGAACATACCACATACAACCACTTGTGGTCAGGAGGAGCCAGAGGTTTATTCGCAGTTTAAAGACAAGCCTTGGTAAGTCATTAAATTATAGAGGAATCATTGCAGAGGTTGAGAGAGATGGGGCCGAGAGAGGAATTACCTTCCTCCTACTGGAATTATTTTTATAAGTGAATTGGTATGTCTTGCCAGGAAAAAAAAAAGAATTGTTTTTTTTTAAAATGGGAAAATGAAAAATAAGGTTCAGAAGATCTAATCTCCTCATTGTGATGTGAAAATTAAGACCAAATTTCATTATAAAGTACCTCAGGAATTAAGACTTTGCAGCCAAGCAATGGAACGGAATATGATGGCCTTGCAAATTCCACATTTAATGACATCATTCACCATTCGTTCTCTTTTTTTCTATCTTTCCTACAGGAAAAACGGAACATGTCACAACCATTCTCCGTCCAACACAGAGAGAGGGGTGGGGCTGCTTCCTCTCAAGTGGCAAGAAGACCTATCACCTTTCAGGATTAGATAGTTGGAAAGTAAATCAATTCTGCATTCTGGCTGCTACCCCCCTGCCCTCCCCCCACCCCCAAAGAATTGGGACTGAAATAGTACTATTAGTCCAATTGCTATTTATTGCCAGTCTATTTCTTTCACATCTTCATCTAGTTTTGGATAGCTAAGCTACTCTGTCCAGCAGAAAAGACTTTTCAGCCTCCATTGCTCCATTGACAAAAATGTTCTTGCTGTCCTTTGATGTTACATGAGCCCTGAGGCTTTGCAAAAGGACCATCCATGGAAATATCAATGATAGCCTCAACTAAAGAAGGCCACAGATTAACGATGCTATGTTGTCATCTAAGTCACGGGTTGCTTTAGGTAAATGAATCACTCCTGGTATTTACTCTCCATTAAAAGATGCCCTTTAAAGTCAAGCTAGACTCAATCATGCAGTTTTCTTGTTAATGTGATAGAAGTTGATTTGCAATTGCCAATCTGGATTGCTGCCCTGAATTTTCTTGGTGATCTTCCAAATATTAACCAAGACTTTACCCTGTTTCGCTTCCAAGTCTACAATGGGATGGCCAAATACTGCCCTTTTAGTTTACTCATGGTTTGGTGCCTTTATTATGTTCCCCTCCCAGCAGCACTCTGCATTTCAGATTCATGATCAGTAAGTAACATAGATGACATCATTCTAAAAGGGAGTCTTGAAAGAGCACAGAACAAACATTCTTCCACTTTTCCTTTTGATCATTCTTAAGATGTAAGATTGAAACGTGTTAAATAGTGCATTTCAATGAGCTCTTGGATTATGACACATGATAAAGGAAATCTACCATAAAAGCTAACTTCCTTTTTATTATTCAAGCCATACTAAAGCCTCTAAGCTAAGGAAAGCTGAAGGAGTAGCAACTTTCCCATACAAGCCCAGCCAAACCAAGCCAAGCATGCTGTTAAAAAGTTTACTTGATCCTAAATTTCCTAGGCAGAGATGACCTCTGTTCCTTCCCCTCCCCGAGCTTCTACTATTTCTCATCCTATTAACCCCCAGGGAAAGTTGAATAGAGCAGGGGAGAAGGCTGTTTATTTAATTTGAACATGAAGAATGAAGCTTTGTCAGCCTGATAAACCCTATGTCTAGGTCCTGGGCTGCAACCACATTCCCCCTCCAATTCCACTAGCTTGTGCTTCTCCCTCCCCCCCTCCTCCACACACACAGTCCTCTTCCAGCATCCACTGCCACTGTTTATTGCATTTTCTTATACCACCTAAGACAAGTCCCCGACTTCTCCCCTCCACAGAATGCCAGAAACCAGGCTGTGCAAACAAGCAAAGCCACATCTGTGGGGCAAGCAGCACATAAAACCACACCCCCTCCAGTCCACAGAGAAACCTCTTTCCACGGAACCAGTCCATAGTGGCCAAAAGGTTAGGGACCACTGGCCTAAGGTAATGCCATTTCAATATGACATTATAGAAATTGATGCCATAACCTGTGTTCCTTTAAAAAAAAGAAAAGCAGCAGTGAGCCAATCTTCATTGTCTATAAAACCTTGGTGGTACAGTGGTTCGAGTGCAGTACTGCAGGCTACTTCTGCTGACTACTGGCTGCCTGCAATTTGGCAGTTCAAATCCCACCAGGCTCAAGGTTGCCTCAGCCTTCCATCCTTCCAAGGTGGGTAAAATGAGGACCCAGATTGTTGGGGGCAATAGGCTGACTCTGTAAATAGCTTAGAGAGGGCTGTAATTTGTAAAGCACTATAAAGCAGTATACAAGTCTAAGTGCTGTTGCTATTGTACAGGACACAGATTTGACCTCCCAATTCAAATCTGAAGAGTAGAGGAGTCTTAGGGGTCTTCTCTGCCCTCCCCCCTCCTTGAAAACATATAAAGCAACATAAGCAGTGTCCTGCTGGATTGGACCCCTGGCCCATCAGGTCCAGCAGTCTGTTCTACTGGCCAATCAACTGCACAGGAAGCCCACTTGCACCCCGGTCACTGTATTTTTCTGCCACCTCCTCACATTATTACTTTCATCTCATCCCCTTCATTTCATCCCCAACCCACAGGGACACAGTCATCTTTAAGTCATCTTGAGCTGCTCCAGTTTTAAAGAAGTAATTTACTTTCCCCCTCTTTTCCTTATGCAATTCTAGTCCTGAATACTCTCTGGCATATTTCACTAGCAATTTGGTTGCTATCATGGTCAACAGTTGGAATCTGCCCAGCTGTTCCTGGCCATTCTAGGATGGAAGGGAGGGGAGAATATCCTTTCTACACTGATTCCCAGCAGCTACTCAACATGGTTGCTGGGGAGACTGGATCCCTGGCTTTCAGAGAGGCATCTGTGCACATAATGTCTGATCATCATTTCTTAGGCTGGCTCCTTATAATGTTACTTTTGCATTCTTTTAGAAGAATGCTAGATCCATGTTCAGAAACTGGCCCATTGAGAAACCACAAGCACAAAAGAAGAGTTGCCTGAAGCACATGTAGGTTTGCCATCTACAACACATAGTGTAAGAACTGTAACAGTCTCTACATTTCTGGAAGAAGATTGGCAGAGAGCAGCCACAAACACCAACCAGCAGTCAGAAGGAAAGCACAATGAAAACTTCTTGACCTCACAATACATAGACTCAACCATAGCTTCAGTTGGGAAACTATTAGCTAAATCCAAAAATGTTAGGAAATTCCAGGGAGTCTGGCATTCAGATAAATCAGCCATCAACAGACACATGGAGATAAACTACATTTACACACTATTCAAAAGAGGCAATAAAAAAGCTAAGAAGGAATCAAAAAGACCAAAACTCATCCTCTCCAGAAGCCTACACCCAGATAAGCAGAAATTAACACCAGAGAAACAATCAAACAGAAAATAATACCCTAATCAAGGAACTATTGAGGAAAAAACCTACACCCTCACAAACACTGGTAGGACAAGATATGGCAAAGCCCACATCCACTAACTCTGATGAAACATCTGCAAGCAAGCTCAGACAGCACCAAAGCCTTTGTCTTACTTCTTCATCACAATAAATCGAGTTTATACCAGCATATTTCTCTTCTATCTTAGGAACTGACAGATAAGCACTTTAACATAGCCATCAGCAAAAATCCTTAAATTTAAAATTTGAAACAGCCACAGTTTTTGCTACTTATCTTTTCCCCTGATCTTTTTTCATCTTTTTGCACTGCATTTCCATAAGAGATGCCAGGTTAGAAGATGGGCAAATAGAACATGAAAATAAAATGGATTAATAATCATTGGTTCACTAGAAACCATTATCGATTGTGTTGTCAAGACAAAGAATTCCATATCCCACTGCTACTTGGTTGGTTTCTCTAACCAAGATATTTTCCAGGTGAAGCTTTTAATGGCTGTGTTCATAAGCTACTCAACCATAATTTAGTCTCTTGTATTACAACATGCTAAACATGAGGGTTTTATTGCTGAAAATGTTCTTCTGTTGTTCTTCTGTTGAACAGAACTAAGTTAGATACATATGTGGCATGCAGACACAGTCAATGTAAGATCACAATGCCCTGTGGAAACAATTTTACAGAAACTCCAAATGATTTAATAAGCTATGATTCTACATTTTCCTTCCATGATTCTTGACACTTGCAGAAGAATTCATGGGAGGGGAAACTTCAGTGTAACTATCAAGGATTATTATTACACTGAAAAAAGGAAAGTGCAAATTGAGGCTAAGTGGAAGGAATTATTCCCAGAGAAAGTAGATTGTGTGTTGGTGACTCTTTTTTTTTCTTTTATATGTGTCAATTAAGAAACAGAGAAAAATCAAATTTCCACAAATTGTGAAATTCACTAGTTTCTATTTTGAGAGCCAAGTCATCTCAATTCTGCAACGTAGAGCAGACTAAAAAATTAATGCCATATGGATTAGGACTACTTTTATTGTAACATCGACAGCAGGGGTGTCAAATTCAAGGCCCCCGTGGCCAGATCTGGCCTGAAGGGGGCTTAGATCCAGCCCACGGGGTCACCCTGGAAACAGCAAAAAACTAGCCTTGATTGCCTCTGCCAGGAAAAACGGAGCTTGGGAGGACACCCTTCTCCCAAAAAATGAGCTCCATTTTCCCAGGAGGCCATTGCAGCTGAAAACAGAGCTCGGGAGCCCATGTTTACTGGCAGACACTCAGGCCACATGTGCCCTTGACACAAGTGACATCGAGCTGGCCACAGGGTCCCTCCCCAGGGTCAAACACAACCCTGATGTGTTGTGTCAATTTAATGAAATTGAGTTTGACACCCCTGATCTACAGGAACAGAATCTGTCTGAATGTGCTTCCCTCTCCCTCAATTTATCTTGAACTAGGGAAGGGCTTGTTTTAGCTCCTCAGGTTTGTTTCTTAGTCTGGGCTCAAGCCCTATTTATTGGACTGTTGCCTTGATAATGTGTCTTCCTCCCACCCTTTAAGGCCAATCTCTATTTCTTCTAAGATTAGGTCTGGTTGTGGGCTCTCAGGGCAAATACTCAGAAGTGTCAGAGTCCCATCCTTGGGGTCTGGGCTGGAAACCATTAATCTAAAGAACAAGATTCTACCTGCTCCAATTAATAGTAGAAAGCAGATTAAAGTTGCAAACCAAGAATCTCAATAGGTTCCCCACTTCCAAACAAAACATCTTTATGTAAGGCTATTAGTGTAGTCTTTTCCATTGTTCTCATGTTATCTGTGTAAAGACCTGGACCTCTTTTCTAAAGGAAAGGCAGTTGTCTTCTCTCCACTATTTTGACAGCTGTCATTCCTATCAGTGTGAGAAGTAACTCTCACCATTTGTAAATTTAAATACAAATTCTCTAGCCCAGTACTGTAGGCACTATCCCAATCACTATACCCTCCAGCACAGCATACAGATTTACTTTACCTGTTGATTATGTCTACATAACAGAATCACAGAGTTGGAAGGGATCTTGGAGGGCTTCTAGTCCTGGGGTCTCCAACCTTGGCTACTTTAAGCCTGGAGGACTTCAACTCCCAGAATTCTCCAGCCAGCAAAGTGGCCAAGGTTGGAGACCTCTGTTCTAGTCTAAATCCCTGCTCAAACAGGAGATCCTATACCATTTCAGACATATGGCTGTCCAGTCTCTTATTAAAAACCTTCAGTGATGGAGCACCTACAACTTCTGAAGGTGAGTTTTTCCATTGGTTAATTACTCTCACCATTAGGAAATTTCTCCTTAGTTTTAAGCTGTTTCTCTCTTTGATTAGTTTCCACCGATTTATTGTTTCTTGTCTTGCTTCTTGTGCTTTGGAAAATAGGTTCACCCTCTCTTCCCATCCATCTACCCACCCACATTGAAACATACCATACACATTGGAACATCATGCAATCAAGTGTTCTTTTAAATATCATTATTTTCTTAAATGATCTGTATGTCATTTAGCTATCTGACCTAACCATTTCCATCCATCTAAATTCACCTATTTTAAAACATGTAATTTAGTAGCCTGCATTTTCAGTTTGACAATTTTAGATTTTCCTTGGTTTATGCTTTCTAAATTAGGTTCTAATTTATATGTAAGACAAGCAATGCTTTGTTCAATCACATCAAGGTGGTAGTCCTTAGGAGGGCTTCCCTACAGTATATTCTGCTCTGTATAATCATGCTATTGGCACATGCTAGAGAACTAATCATCATGTGTGTCACATCTGGCTTATAAATAAAATTATCTTGGCAAAGAAAGGATGGAGACCAGTACATTTATATCTACCATAGCATGAGAAGTCTCAGTTTCAGGGATATGTTCTAAAAGAATGATTCTCTCAGTTCTCTGAGAGATGAGAGTCTTGGTACTGGAAATTGCTCCAATATTTTTTTCAGAAAGTCAAGACAAACCTTTTCCAATTTGGTGGCCTCTGGATTAGTTGTATCTTGGCTTCTGCTAACCTCAGACCACCATGTCCTTTAAAGAGATAATAGGAGCCGTTATATTACATATATGGAGAGCTTCACATGGAAGCTAACTGGACATCAGCAGTGCAGCAAGGAAGCCATTCCCACAGTTATGCTTAGACATAGGCAACAGCCACTAAAACAGGTCCTTTCTCCCATTTTCAAAATAAACCACAAGGAGGCAAGAATAGAGTTTTCCAAAGTAACTAAAACCTCTAAATCCTGTTTAAAATATTTCTTATTATAAGGTTAGCAGAGAAGATGATAAAAATGGCAACTGGAAATTCTGCTGGGGAATGATAGGAGAGAAAAAAGATTGAAGAGATCCAGACTTCCTTCCTTTCTCTCTTTCTTTCCAACATTTGGATCAAGACCCTGACTTGAGTCTCACACTATACATCAAGGATGAAGAAGGCAGCAGTTCTGGTTTGAGTAAAGAGTTAGGCCAGAGGCCTGAATCTTTCACAAGATAGGTCCAGAAGAGTTATTCTACCCCTTCTCTGGCATGCACATAATACCACATACATATACTTAGATAAGATCATTTTATAATTGATGGTTGGTATGAAAAAGGGAGGCAATCTGTGCAGATTTAAAGGTGATCAGAACTTCTGTCAGCTTCCCTGACTCGTGTTCCAAAGACATCCAGCTGTTTGCAAGTTGAATTGGCAAGGAAGCCTTCAGGCAATGCTCCCCAATCTTGCTTGGCTCTTATTGGCTCCAAGAAGACTATGGTGGAAAAAAAATCCCCCTTTTCCCTGTCTTCTTTCCCTCAGTGAGTTTATAAGGGCCAACCAGGCATAAGTAAATCCAGGATCCAGGACTAACAGATGAAGGGAAATTAATCTGGGTCTTTTCCAAAAATGGAGTTGCCAGTGTAAAACTAAATCTTCCCTCCTCATGACTCAAATGCTAATTAGATTAGCATCTTTGCTGAGCACTGCTCAGGTTACATTACAATGTCATGTAACTCATGAGAAAAACAAATTGTATCTGCTTTAGGAGGTTTGCCATGGGGATGCAACTTGCATATGTATATTGTATTTTATCATTTCCATCTCTTCTCCACCTCCCCCTTTTAAAAAATAGTTAAAAACCTCCCACCCCTATGAATGTCCTCATGGCCTAGAAACTCTGTTGTTCATATCTTCTTGTCCTTATTCTAAAATCATCAATGGAAGACAATATTTGTAGCTCAGGGTTGAACTGTGAGGTTCCTGGTGCTCTCTGAGATTGCATGTTTTCTTGCAGATGTTTCATTTACCTGACAAGGTAATATTACCAGTGCTAAAAGGGAGTGGAGTTTGCAAACATCTAGCACTGATGATGTTACTTAGTTGGGTAATAAAACATCTGCAAGAAAACCAAGCTCGGAAAGCATCAAGTACCCTGCAGTCTAAAACTGGGGTGTCAAATTGGATTTGTTCAAGGACCAGATCAGCATTGTAGTTCTTATCTGTGGGATGGGGGACAGGGGAGGCAGGGGGCTGGCATGGCCCATTTTTTGGCTGTTATTGGTCCATTTTTGAGCTGCTTTGGACCCCCTTTTTGGCCATTTTGGCCTCTTTTCCAGCCATTTTGGGCCCATTTTTGGGCTGTTTTTCGGGCTATTTTGGGCCTGATTTTTGGCTTGTTTTCAGCTGGCAGGAGGCCATGGAGGGTGAAAACGAGGCGCACACGGGCACACACGGTCTGTTTTAGCCACCAGAGGCACCGCAAGCTGGTTCTTTCTTATTTCCAGGCCAGCCCTGTGGGCCAGATTTAAGCACCCGTAGGTCAAATCCGTCCCATAGGCCTTGAACTTGACACTCCTGGTCTAAGATCACCCTTAAAGAGCCTGTACAGGGTATCCTTTCATAGGGGCAACAAATACTATCCAGATGTGTATCTTTTCAATGATGGCTGTAAAACTCTTGAATGCCACCACTTAGGTATGTATGTCTGGCATTAATTTCATTGTATTTTTGGCACCAGGACCAGAGAAAGACATTGCATCCCTCAGGCATTTAATAATAAGTTAATGGTACTTTGATATGTTAATCTCCCTTCTTCCTTTTACTCTATTACCATTTTGCTGTTTTACCATGTACTTTATCTTACACAGTTGATAAATTTTAACCAACTGTTTTCTCTGAATTTTATTGCCATTTCCTCAAGACATTTTTTATTGGAAAGCAGTATAAATGTTTTAAATAAAAAATCCAGGTTGCTCTCATTTAGCAACCATAATTGGGATTGGCATCTGTTATTAAGTGAGGCAGTCACTAAGTCAGGTGTATCAAACTCACATTGTCATGGCAGTGACTTTTTTCCCTCTTTGCTAAATCAGGCGTGGGCATGGCCAGCACGTGGTGCATCCATCTCCCTACAAGTGTGTTTATGATCTTATTTCAGCTATTTTTTGCTTTTCAAACCTGTGAAGAATGTCAATGTGAGGGTTGGCCAAAAATCCCACAAGTACAAGTTGCCCATTAAATCCATAATGGTGAAACTCATTCACAAACATTTACTATTATTTTTATTCATCTAATTTTTTAAAATTTATTATCCACCAAATACTAATGGACCCTGGGCAGCATTCAAAACTAGCTGTGAAAGTGTGTGTGAGTGTGCGTGTGTGTGTGTTTATATATATATAAATTTACACAGAGGGAAAAAAACATTGAAAAATGCCGACTAAGTGAATCCAAGCAGACTAAGCAGGAATTTTTAAAATACAATAGTCAAGAACTTTTTACAAGCAGAAACAAGATAACTTCCAGACAAAGAAATTGTAGACTGAAGATGAATCCATGAAAAGAAGAGCCAATGTGCATGACAAAGAACAAAGAGTTGGCAAGTAGACAAATTCTTGGAATCTCTCTGGAAAAAAAGAGAGGGCCAGAGATCAACCACAAGAGTTCCAGATAGTTGGTCTTCTCAAGGAGACTGTAAGACAGAGAACAGTCTCTGGAAAGTTTTGAGCATCAAGAGATGAAGAAATAGCCATCGTAGCCATCTTGCTCAAACCATTCTCAAACCCTTGAAAAAATAGTACATCTGCATATTTCCTTTTCTAATCAAATTTGGAAATTAGTTGTAAACTGCTTTTCAACTATTAGCGTTTTGGAGCAATAAAGTCTGAAAACATCAGGTGCCTTCCTTAATTAAAGAAAAAAAATAACTACAAGCTTAAGAGTTTAATTTTTAAAAAATAAACAGCAAAAGGTTGATTAACACTTTGATTGTAGAAAGCTGCAAACAGACCAAGATATATTTGAAATAAGATTTTGGAAATAATTATAAAGAATCCTCCCTATGGAAAATGCTTTTGTTCTGATTTAAAAAAAATATATAATAAGGCAAAGTGTTAAAAATAGGACACCAGAGAGAACTAAAGATTTTCTACTAAAGGAGAAGAATGCATAAACGTATCTAACAGGTACAGAGTGGTGCAAAATTTTCAAACACTGATAATGGAGTCTAAACTTAATATTAATGTCAACAGAGATATTTGATCTGGAGTCTTTCAAGTCTCAGTTCCATATCTTAATCTCTACACTCCCTCTATGACTCTTCCACCTGATGAAACACTAAGAGTGATTGAGAACTATCAGTTTTAAAGCCTATAAAGCCTATAAATCAGTTTTAAAGCCACACACACACACACACACACACACACATATCCCCAATGAGGAACATGGATGACACCCAAGAGCAGTTAATCAGTCAGAAGGTCCACATTCTCCAAATAATGCTGTCTACTTGAGAATTTTTGGTATTGTAGAGCAACTGTTTACATTGATTACATCAATAACATTTCTTATTGCAAAAGAAATTTGTTTTGTTTCAAACCAAAAACAAATGGCAATCTAATTTCATGCATCAATATTTTTATCCATCAGTCTACCAGAGTGTGTTATCACTATAGTGACTTGGGAACTCATAACATACTTGAATGTGAAAAGGCCAAAGACAATTCCAACAACTGGCTGGGTCACACACAGCACACTGAAACAGGTTTTCTCACTACAGTTGCTGTGTTCACATAACACACTTTAAAAGAACATAATTAACACAAACTAATGAAGAAAGAAAGAAAGAAAGAAAGAAAGAAAGAAAGAAAGAAAGAAAGAAAGAAAGAAAGAAAGAAAGAAAGACCCAAAATCCAGAAAAGAATAAAAAGCAGCAGAAAAAAGAAGCTTCTGATTGCCTTTTCAGCAAATATAAGTATGTTTACAAAGTTATCCCTTATTGTAAAATTACAAAAAAGCTCATTTTTTTCTACTATGCATTTTGTTTTCCGATCATCAAAACCACAAGAAATCAGTGCATTTTTTTTCTGTTTCATGAAGAAGTCTAAAAGGGTTTCCCAGTCAGCCATAAATGTAGATATTGTCTTTTCTCTAATCAAAGAAGTTAGTTTAGTCATCTCTGTAGGTTCCGTCTTTTTTGCCAACCATGCAATGGCTTAGTTTAAACAACGTATTAAGATAATGGCTGGGCTCCAACAAGTCACTGAGCCATAAGCCATCCATTTCCATTTTACTCTCATCTAGTGTGTTGTGCAGATATAGCTAATGAGTGAAACTATTGGGGTTTAGCTTGAGTGTAACATAAGATGAGACTTCCACTGAATCTAAGATTTGGCTGAAGAATCAGGCTATTTGCACTTTGGAAGTGTTATTAATAAATAAAAAGGGAATTGCTATGTAATTTTTGCCTTGATTATTCAGGGGTTTTTTACCTGCAGGTCTACCTTTAAGATGGGTAAAGGCAGAGGTGGGATTCAAATTTCTTAACAACCAGTTCTTTGGGCATCGCCTAATTTGTGGGTGTGGCTTGGTGGTCATGTGACTGGGTGGGCATGGCTTGGTGGTCACGTGACTGGCTGGGCATGGCTTGTATGTAAATATTGATGTGTAAATATTTATGTAAATAGTTGACATTTATTTATTTAAAAGAGCAAACTTTACCCAAATTAGGCAAAGCAAGCAGGGCAGATAGAGTTGCCTCACAGAATCACAGATTCACTCAGACATCTAACTTTTCTGCAATCTGACTATCTGAGTCTGCACTGAAAAATAGAGTCTTCAGTCCTTAAGGAAGATTCAGCTACTGCTTTTAGATGCTAGAAAGCACAAGAAATCCATATGATTCCTGCTTTTAGCTATCTAAATCACCCAGGACAGCGCTGATAGTTGAAACAACTGATGGTCGGTCGAAAAAAAAGAAATTGAGCAGACTACTCAAATTAGGATGAAGGCATAATGCAGGCAAGTTGGATGGCGTGTATGCCAGGTAAAGAGTTGAGTGGGCAAGAGGGGAGGGCAGGGCAGCCAGTGGCGACGATTTGCTGATTCTCCCGAACTGTGCAGAACTTGGTAACAACGGGTTCTATAGAAACCAGTCACCAGGTAAAATCCCACCCCTGGGAAAGGACTCAGTCAGACCAATATATTTCTGCACAGCGTGTCTTAAGCCCATGTCACACCGGCACGCGATGCCAAAAAGGACACATACGGAGCCGAGCCCAACAGATGTTCATCCGGTTGTTATCCGTGCCTCAAAAGCGGGCAAAAAATATGCAATAAACGGGAGGCGGATACACGGACGCTGTGGAAAGGACGACAGCGGATGGGAAAAGCAGGAATGCGGAACAAAGCCGCAGCGGATGGAAGCGGATGGAGCGGATTGGCATCATCCGACAGAGGCTTCTGGGGACCTCAGGCAAGACAGATGTGGAATGAAAATAGCGGATGCAGGAGCGGACTGAAGCGGAAATGCACACGGAAGCACCTAGCGGCTCAATGCACCAGCGGAAGCTAGCGATGCCTTGCGTTCTAATTGCGCAATTGCGGGGGGGATGCATTGCGTTCACAGCCCCGTCGGATATAATGGAAAGCAGCTCGAGAAGCAGGTCGCCATTCAAGGAAAGACCTGCTGCCAGGACACATCGACTGCCTCTCCTGTCCTGCCTGCATGTCTGCCTGCCAGCCTTGCTGCCAGCACTTGCTACCAGCCTTGCTTGCCAGCCTTTGGTGCCTGCCTTTTGTGCCAGCCTCCCCTGCCAGCCTTTGCGTGCCTGCCTTGGTCCAGCTCCCTTGCCACCAGCAAACCCCACAATCATGCAGAAGCACAAGCAAGCCTCAGCCATGCTTGCTGCCAGCCCTGGCAAGAGGTGGCAGGGCTACCAATTCCGCCCCCCTGGCCCTCACTCTGGTTCTCGCTGCGGGCTTCTCGCAGCACGGGCTCACTCTTCTGGGGCTGGCGCTTCTGCTGCTCTTCGTTCTGGAGGAGCTGATGACAAACACTCCAGCACCAGCCACTCTACAGCACCGTGCACCCTTCACCCCTGAGACTGAGCGACCAAGAGGACGGCCAAGAGACTTTTCTTTGTTTTATAGCTTTCTTGTTAGTAAATCTATTTATATTCACACCCACTTGCTTCTTTTTTTTTTTCAATAAAGTCTCCACGAATGCGAATACAATTTTTAGAAATGGTTTAAGCCTTTGCATGGCTTGTGGGATGGCGTAAGGATAGCAGTGGATGGGCGGGGATACTTGGGATGGGTATTAGCTGAGGATAGTTTATAACCTCCAGTGCAAGCCATAGTGGGACTGTATGGTCCACCCTCCAGCTGCTACATCTTTGGCCCTTTATTATCAATAATAATGTAATAATCATCCACACATGTCAACACTTAAACACAACTCTTTATTAAACGCCCTGTTCATTGTAGGCCAACCAAAATACAATGGCCAAAATCTTCATCTCTT
>BHFT01049465.1:0-34042 GCA_004320025.1 Laticauda laticaudata | reverse complement strand
ACTGTACAGTGTATCTGTGTACTCTGTGTGTATTATTCAAACACTTCTCTCAAAATACGTCTCCCTGTATGCGCTCAGTTTCCTAACAGGGAATTACTTCAACCTTGTGGAACTTTCGAGATTAACACAACCACCAGGAGAAATACTATGGGAAATACTTCTCTGGGAGTTCCTGTGCTGGGAGTTCCTAGAATAAGTGTAATCCTAATTGTATGGCATTAATCCAAAAGGAAATATGTAGAATTTTTCAAATTTCTAGTGTAAAAAATAACATGTCAGATTTGATACTTATTTTCTCCAAGTGACCGGCACTAACATATCTGTCCTACTTTGCACGGTTAATTTGTGAAAAAGAGGCTGATGATCAAACTGAGATAAAAGCTGGCAGAATAATAGGCACTAATGTATAAGAACTGTCAGGAACTCTTACTATAAATTTGACACATTGGAGCTTTCTAATTTTTGGGAGCCTAGGAAAAGAATAAAAAGATGGGTCAGCATAGAATAGAAATACTGTAGGTAAGAAAATACTACCTTCTCATTATTTTATATTACTATAAATATTTTATATTACTATAAATTTGACAAATTGGAGCTTTTTAATTTTTGGGAGCCTAGGAAAAGAAAAAAAGATGGGTCAGCATAGAATAGAAATACTGTAGGTAAGAAAATACTACCTTCTCATTATTTTCCTATTTTTTATTTCAAGAATCCATTGAAGTGTGATTGGTTTGGCTTTGTTTTTATTCACTGATGCTTGTTCCAAACTGGGTTCCTTAATTTCCCATCATTTGCTTAATAACATGGCCAATGGCCAAACTATCTGGAAAGAAACAGATTAGGTAATAATCTAATGGTCCACACCTATAATCTAATGGTCCACACCTATATTTTCCTCTTCAAATTTGGGAGCAGCTTTTTCTCTAAGACGTTAACACTTATTTTAGGTCTTAGGCTGCAGTTTTTACTTATTTCTTATTGTTAAAAAATGCAGACAAGATTTTAGAAGCACTCAGAGATCTAAATTTTCTCCACTCCTGCCATAATGTAAGCTGTCATAGATGATAGTCCATGATAAAAAAAATTGTCTATACCAACTGTTTTAGCTCTCATTTGCTTTAAATGCAGCACAAATATCATATAAGCTAAGTACTGAAAGATTTTCATACTTGAAATAACTAATTTACCAAAAATATTTATTATATTGCTTTGTAAATATAGGGCAACTAAACCATCATTCTTCCCTAAATATGTTTTCTCACATATCAATGAACATTCAACACAATAATGCTTCAAGAAGGGGAGATGTTGTAATGAAGGACAGACATCAATATGTGGGAAGCTCCCCCCCAAGAATGAAATATTTTGGGAAATATTTAAAAAAGCAGAATATTATATTTCCTAAAGGAGAAATGGAAAAACATGTTTTTGAGGCAGAAAGAAGCCCACAGTCTTTCTTAATAGCCCACAGCAGATATTTTGTGACTATTAAGAAACATTGGGCCAGCTTATTCAGAAACAAAATACCTTCACTTCCATCAATGGAATTACAAATTTACATTCTCCTCCATCCAATGGTAATAAGCAGTAATTAAAAATTCATTTTCCAACCAATGAGCCCACTTATTGCAACAAAAGTCTTCAATATGAAATGGATTAATTACTGGTCAATTTCAGACAGCAGAAGTGCATAAGCAGGAAGGTTCTAATCAATTCAGGCCACAAAATTGAGCTTGTTAATTTGTTTTTAATACTTTTTAAGCAAGTGCTGTGGCTATAGAGAAAAGCAACTCAGGAAGTTGTTCAGATAATTTGTCCACCCAGTGAGGAAAAACCAAACCAAACCAGGATAGACATAGGATACTCTAGGAAACAATCTTACTTGAATGAATAGCAACAACCAGTTATATGTTCTCTCTCTTCCCCCGCTTCCCTCCTTTTCCCCTCGCCCCCCTCTCTCTTCACTTAGCAATATTTCATTTAATGACTAAGTTGTCAGAACCAATTGCAGTCATCAAATGAGGACTAGCTGTACAAAGCAACATCAAACAAAACCATTTATCCTGTTATTATAAATTAACACTATATATTTGAGAATCCTGATGACATAACTGAAAATACATTTTCGTCATTTTTAAAAACAAAATCCCCTAAATAAAAAAAAAAAGATCCAGAATGCAAAGACATAGTGAACAAGTAGATTGTTTAACTGTATCTTCACCATCATTTAATGATCAGTTGGATTTCTAAAACCTGGATTTGTTAGAGTTAACAAATGTCTTCCTTTTAACAGGTTCAATTTCACAACTCTTTTGTTCCTTTTTGCAATCTGTGAGATAGATTGTCAGACTGCCAATCAAAACTGTTGAAAAACTATACAGTGAGAATATAATTATGGAAATAAAATATCTCCTTTATTCCAGTTTCATCCATGGCTGATATTTAAAGTAAATGATTTAAATATGTATAAATAAAAATATGCTATGGTAATACATGAATCTTTTTAGAATACTGTGACAGTAGCATTAGATTCATGACAGACAATAAAATCAAGATCAGTTCAAAAAATATTTTTTTTCTAGAGAAATCTACTGCTGACATAAAAAAATTCAACCTTCTGAAGACTAAATTCAGGTTTTTGTCTTTCTGTTTTGTTTAAAAGAGCCAGGGGAAAAAGCCTGGCAGATGTTCTCCAGATATTCATATGGTGGTACTTCTTAATATCTGTCTAGCTATAGTTGTGGTTGGACTTAGAATCTTCTATATGGCAAGAATCTTCTATATGGCAAGTATATGTCACTGAGCCACATTCTTTCCCTAAACAAACTACCTTAAGGGCCTGTCACATAGGCCGACGGATGTAAAAAGGACACAGCGGACGAGAAAATGTTCCATCTGTTGTTATCCGCTCTCAAAAGTGCCCCAAATTTGCTTAAAACAGAGCGGACAACAACGGAAAGGGAACGCGGGGGATGGACGTAGCGTTGATGTAAAGCAGATGCTCCATGGAAGCCTAGCGGATTGAAGCGGATGGAAGCAGATGGTACATCTGCAGGGCTTCCGGGGGAGCACAGTGAAGCGGACGCGCAACGGAAGGAGCGGATGCAGAGCAGATGCCTAGCAGATGACGCGGATGCATCACGGATGCCTAGCGGATGCCTAGCAGATGCCTAGCGGATGCACAGCGTTCACTGTGCATGCGGGAGGGATGCATTGTGTCAGCCCCGTGGACAAAAAAAGGATGCAGCTCACAAGCAGGTCACCATTCAGAGGAAAGACCTGCTGCCAGACACATCTCCAGCCAACAACCATGGGGAAGAAGAGGAACCTGTGACATCTTCTGCCAGGCCTGGCAAGAAGGACAGTGCCACCATCCCACCCGCTGGCGCTGACTCTGCTTCTGCTGGGGCTTCTGCTGCCTCGGGCTGACTCTTCTGGTCTGGTGCTTCTGTTGGTGCTGCTCCTGGTGCTGGTGCTTCTGCTGGTGCTTACTCTGCTGGCACTGCTCCTGGTGCTGGTGCTTCTGCTGGTGCTTACTCTGCTGTTGCTGCTTCTTGATGCTGCTGATGCTGCTGGTGCTGCTGGTGCTGCTGGTGCTGCTTGGTGCTGCTGGTGCTGCTGGTGCTCCTGGTGCTGCTGGTGCTCCTGGTGCTTGCTTTTGCTGCTGCTGTTGTTGCTGCTGCTGCTGCTGCTGCTGGTGTGGTGGACCAGCCCCTAGAACCTCAAAGCCCTTCTGATGAGGGCCAAGAAGGCCCTGCCAGAGGAAAGGAAGAGGCAATCGCCACGATAGGGAGAGGAAGCAGTACTCCATCGAAGAGAACATGAGGATGAGGTGCTCGAATGGCTGAGGGAGAGAGTACCTCTGGCAGAAGGGACACAGGCTCTATCGAGACACCAAGTGGAAGCAGGCGGCTTGGAGAGAGAAGGTGGAGAGCCTGGGCTACACTTTGGAGGTCCTCCTCGGGTGGTGGAAGCACATGCACACCTGGTACGGGAAGCTGCACCTCAAGAAATTCTAGCCAGGGCCGCGGTCAAGCTCACCGTCCGGAGACCTACGTGATGGCCAAGTGCAGCTTCTTGGAGGTGAGGTCCGCCACTGAGGGAGCAGCCCCTCTGTCTACCCTCTCTCTCAGGCAGCCCACATAGAGCCAGTCCTCTTCTGGCCAAGAGTCAGCTCCTGTGTCCAGGCAGGTATCTGTGTGGAGTGCCCCACGACAGAAACCCCCCCGGCAGCTGCACTACCCTGTGGCAGAGCGCGTGGAGGACCCCCTGACGCAGTAGGAGCAAGGAGAGGGCACTGACACCAGAGACCAACCCACACCCACCCCTAGCTCCACCTCCACAGAAAGCAGGCAGAGAGGCAGACCGGGAGGGGCAGAGCCACACTGTCCTGCTGGAGATCAGGGACACCATCAAAAGCAGCGTAGATCTCCTCTCTCAGCTGGTACACACCAAACATACCATCCTCAAGCCACAAGCCCTTCCTCACTTCCATCAACCAGACCCTCATGGACATGTCCGAATCACAGTTACCAGGTGATAAAGGAGAGGATCACAGGTCTTCTGCACAACCCTCCAGCCCAGCTGAACTGCTCCGACCCAGTTACAGGTCTGGTCCTCCACCCCAGGTGATGTCACAGCCCTTCAAGCTTTCCACAGGCCCTCTCCTACCAAGGCTACGGCTACCAGGAGTTCCAGCAGCACAGGCAGCCCTTCCCAGTCCAGCACAGGTACATCGTATGCCACCGATGCCACCAATGCCACCCATGCCACCGATGCCAGCCACACCACCGATGCCACTGATGCCACCCACGCCACAGATGCCACCCATGCCACAGATGCCACCCACACCTCACCTCGCTCAGCTGCAGACCAGGACAGCCCCACAACACTCCTCCTTCCTCCACCCCACAGCCAAGCCTGGCCTCAGAACATCTGTCATTGGTCTTGGGACTGACACCCATGTCATGGAGGAAGGGGCTCTCAACATCACAGGACTGAGGGCCAGCTCTCTGAGAACTTCCTCCACACACCATCCCCTGTTGTCCTCTCGGGGCCAGACACCCCCCAATGGCGCCTCAGACCAGAACTCCAGAAGCAGCCCACCTCCACAGCACCTGAATCCTTCACCCCCTGAGACTATGGGCATGCCTCAGAGTGACTGAGAAGAGTGCCAGAGACTGGGTTGCTAACCTGTTGACTTTATCTTTGCTTGGGACACTTTACTTGGGTCATTTTGCTTTACAGTTTGTATTATAAAGTTTATCTTTGCTTCACACACTTGCTTCAGTTTTTTAGTAAATAAAGTCTTGGTGGAAACTTTTAGAAAATGGTTTAAGCCTTTGCATGCTTGTGATGGGTTAAGGATAGCAGTGCAGGATACCTGTGGGAATGGGCAGGGATACCCATGGGATGGGTAATAGCTGTGGGATGGTAAGGATAGCAGTGGGATGGGCAGGGATACCTGTGGGATAGCAGGGATACCTGTGGATTGGGTAATAGCTGTGGGATGGGTTAGGATACCTGTGGGTGTGGGTAATAGCTGTGGGATAGATAAACTCCAGTGCAAGCATTATTGGGACTGTATGGTCCACCCTCCCAGGTGCCACACCTATGGCCCTTTATTATCAATAACAAATTTTATCATTCATCAACACATTTCAACATAAACACAACTCTATTAAATGCCCTGTTCATTGTAGGGCCACTCAACATACATGGCACAATCTCATCAGTGTTGATGAGACAGGCTCAAGAAGCACCCATTAAGCATCTACCATCCTGTCTTGTCACGCCAATGCTCCAGCCGGGGAGTTGCACCAGTGTTGCAGGAGGTTTGTGCTGCTTCTTCCCTTCACGTGAAGCTCTGTTGGGGCCTTGCACATCCACAGTATCAATCAGTTTCGCCCTTGCCTCCATTCTCCAGGCTCCATGTCCCCAATGCCTTGTTGGTGGTCCATGAGCCTGTTCTGCAACACTGGGTAGTGGGTGCGATGAGATTGTGCAGGATGCAGCAACTTCCACGATGTTCCTCATGGTCTCTGGGCGATGATTGCATGGTGGTGAGAAGTACCTGGAACCTTTTGGCCAGGATGCCAAAGGCATTCTCCACCATCCGTCTTGCCCTGGACAGCCTGTAGTTGAAGATCCTCTCTTCATGGGTGAGGCATCTGGAAGTGTAGGCTTCATGAGGTGTCTGAGGGAGAAGGCGTTCATCCCCCACGATGAAGTAAGGCACATCTTGTGTGTCATTTGGCAGGGGTCTGGATCTGGGAAGCCCATGATGAGGTTGCCTTCCAGCCCCTCCTTGAGATGACTGGTGTTGTATACCTGGGCATCTGAAGATGACCCATTGCCTGAAGCATCGATGTACATGAACCTGTAGTCAGCATCGACCATGGCAAAGAGGATGATGCTGAAGAAGCCCTTGTAATTGAAATAAGTGGACCCTGACTTGCTGGAGCTTTGCAGGCCACGTGCTTGCCATCTATGGCTCCAACGGTGTGGGGAAGTTCCACTTCTGATACCACTGCTCTGCAACTTTCTTCCAGCCTTCTTCAGTGGAGGGGCACTGGAGGAGCTCTTCAGGTATTCTTCGATGATGGCCTGCACCACTTCTCTGACCACAATGCTGATGGTGTTGTGTGGCACCTCCAGGCGTACTGCATGCTCCTGTACGTGGTCCCAGAGGCCAGGTGGCGCAGAGTCAGTGCTACCTTCAGCCCAGGCTCCAGGCTGGGCCGGAAGTTGGTATTTGCCTTGGTCAACCTGGTCTCAGCTGCTCCACAACTTCGTCAAACATGGCTGGCAGCATCCTCATGAAGTTTCTGGAATGCACAAGGGTCTTCGTTCCTCAGCTCCACCATCAGCTTGTTATACAGTCCGTACTCGGCTCTTCTCGCGATCCATGTTTGGACCCAGACACTTCTTGGACACCTCCTTTTCTTCACATTGAACAGGTGAAAGAGCCTGTAGAGGGCTTCGCACTGTTGTTTAGAACGATGGTGGCTACCAAAAGGAGTGTGCGACAATCCATGTGGAGATGACTGGATGCTGTGGAGAGCAAGAGCAAGATGAAGGCTGCAGAGGTCTGCACAGCAGGGCTGCTGGACTGAAAGTGAGATCCAGGTGATTTCTCCCCCTTTTTATAGGAAATATAGGTTTTCCGCTTGGTGTCCTTTTTGCATCCTCTAGACATCCTGCAGACATCCTAAATATCTGAGATACGTCCCGTATACGAATGTTTTTTCCGTTTTAATGCTTTGTATGCGAGCTGCATCCGCTTTCATCCTTTCTACGTCCATGCTACTAACGCTGCGCATCCGTTCCGCGTCCATTTTGCTTCCTCCCTGTGTCCGTTTTCCACTGGAGTGGATGTGAGTTGCACAGATGCGCAGCGGATGCTTAGCGGATATAGCGGATGCGTAACAGATGACGACGGACGTATAACGGATGTTCCCCATATGCATAGCAGATGTAGAATGGACTCGTTGGATACTTTATCCGCTCAAAAAGTTTTGTGCAGCCCAAAACTTTTTGAGCGGATGAAATCTCAGTAGACGGATGCTGGACGGATAGAGAGTATGAAAAACAGAGGCAGTGAGTACAGAACAGATGCATCGCGTTAACCAACGGATGGCAAGTATTTCTCTCCGTTTTACATCCTCTTTCCTTCCGTTGGTGCTGTGTGACATGGGCTTTACCTACCTCAACAATTGCATGCTGGTAGAGTCGCTTTTGATGAGATGGGTATTAATTAATTAATGAAATGAAATAAAGAAGCTACCATACCAAAAATGTTATAATGTTCTTCTCACAGGATGATAGTAAGACACATCCTTTTCAAGTAAACAAAACTTCTTCCTTGAAGTCTATTTTGAAGGCATATCAAGAGTCAAGAAGGCTTCTGATCCAGCAGATTCATACTTTCTCAAGGCCCCCAAAGGTATGGGCTGGTAGAGTTCTCAAAAAAGTCATGAGAAACACAGTTATCACTATAATTTACAACACATGGTATACATACCAATGCTGACTAAAGCTATCTGATCCAGGCTCCCAAAACTCAGACAGCCACATTAAAGGACAGAAATATTCAGAAAACTAACACTTTATTGTTGCCTATTTTTGTATTGGTAGTCATTTACCCACTGCCTCATTTTATGACTGTTCAAAGTTATAACAATATAAACAAAAAACATTTTGTGACCAATCCTTGCTTTAGGATTGTTCCAGGGTCTCACTGTCACATGATAGTCATTCACATGCTTCACAATTGACTCCTGACAAATGAAAAACATAGAAATAAAATTGCAAGTCACAGTCACATGATTTTCATGTGACCATAGTGTTTCACTTTATAACTGAATTGAAATGATGTTTTAAGCCTATTGAATTCCTGTAATTTTTTGGGGGGAGCTTAGTGATTTCAAAGCAGTTGCCAGCTGTGATTGTTTAATGGGCACTATCTGTAGTCCAGCCCTAGTGGCTGTAGCATTGATGGAATATTTTCTAGATTGAATTATGTTGATGTTGATTGAAAACTTTAATCAAAATAGTCCAGCTGGACTATATACTACCATAGGATCTTACCAAAAATGCTTTAGTGGGTTAAGGAGTCTTTCTGTTAGATTTATCTAGTAAAATTGTATTCATTTTGCAAGCCAAGCTGCACTAATTAGCTCCCAGGGTTGCCACCTGGTCTTTTCTTTTTCTCAGTTATGTTTTCCTCAGTTATGTCAGTTCTTCTTATTCATTTGCCACTGTTTTCCTAGCTGTAAAGATTAGCAATCTTTCTCTCCCCATGTTATTTTACCTATCCCTCTTCTTTTCAATTCTAAGCAACTCCTGTTAGAAAAAAATGATTCCCATTAATTAATCAATAAATTTGCCTTTCTTCTGGTATTTCCAGCCTTATGATAGAAAACAGTTCTCTGGAATTTAAAGCAGACAAAAGCAAATAGCTTAGGATTAATAATGTTGAAAAAAAATTTTTTAAAGTAAACCTACACTAATAAATTTAAAAACAGCCATTTTCATGTTATTTTGTTCCCTTATAGCTCATTTAAAAATCACATGTTAAAACTGTTGTGTATAGAATATGTATGCACACACACACACAGACACACAACACAAACCCTCTTATGAAGTTTTGGTCAGAGTATAGTTTACATACATACACAAAACAGAAACCTTGTATAAAGTTTTGATAAGAGTATAGTTTAGAAACACTTTGTTCAATCTAGAATAACTTATGTTCTGTTTCTGTTCAATCCAATGACATAACCTAGCCGCTAATATGGCTACTTAGACTTACATTGTAAAGATCCAGAAAATATCTGGATGACTATTTGTGAGATAGCTGTGACAGTCTTTTTCCTATAGTGAAGGGTTATGCCTTTTGTTACTTTCTTTTCTTCCTACAGCTCCAAAATGGTCAATATGGAGAGTGGTTTCTTAGCATGAAGAGCTGAGGTCAAAGAGGGAATTGATGAAAATCATATGTTCCACCTCAATCATTTGGAATTGCCTTCCAAAGTAAAATCACCATCAGATTCCCCCACTCAAATTTAGACACTGCCTTTTCTTAGCTGCAATTTCTTCAGATTTTTTTACCACTGGAAAAATGGACAAGAGTAGATACAAATATTTTTTGAAATAAAACATTTAATGGCACCAAGAGCAATGGTGGTGCAGTGTTTAGAATGCAGTACTGCAGGCTACTTCTACCGACTGCCTGCTGCCAGCAGTTCAGCAGTTTGATTCTCATCAGCTCAAGATTGATTCAGTCTTCCATTCTTCCAAGGTTGGTAAATTGAGGACCCAAATTGTTGGGCAATATGCTGATTCTAAACCATTTAGAGAGGGCTACAAAGCATTGTGAAGCAGTATATAAGTCTAAGTGCTATTGCTATTTGCCATATGAAATATTCCTTGATTGCATTAAAAACCATATCGGTTAGCTTTGTCACATCTTGACTAATATTCTACAAGCATATTATAGGATAACTGCCAGGTATGCTCATGATATTCTATTTAAGAGAATATTCAACATATTCTGTCCTAGAGATTACATTACAATCAATATATTGCTGCTCATATGCCCCCAGATGATATAGTCTATTAATGCACTCAGATCGCAAATGCTAAACAGTATGTTGTTGTAATCTCTGCTTCTATAACTGTAGAACTAATTTCAATTGTGAAGACAATTTTTTTTTATTTCTTTCTCTTGGATAAGATCTTTTCAACACTAAGATCGATTTCTGACTAGGGAAGAATAAAATTACACTGAAAAGTTGGACTAGAATTTTATATTCTTCATTCTTTGCTTGTTGTCCTCACATTACCTCCTGTTGAGTTTTGAATTTTAATTACTTTTTTCTTATTAATTAGGTTGGTATACCACTGATCTTATCATTCCCCACAAATGTAACATCCAGTTTCAGACCTTTCAGATTTTAAATGTCAACTAAAAATAATACCAGTTTAAGCATTTTCTGTTGCTAGTTATCAAAACAAATTACTCTTTAGAAACTAAGTAAAAGGACTAAAGCTACTTTTAGACTGAATGGTTTATGCTTTTTTGAATGTTGCTTGAATTCTGTTTTTTTTTCTTCAAAATGTTGAGAAACAATCCATTTTGGAGAGGTTTTTATTTTAATCTTCCAATATAATTAGTCAGGCTTTTAATCAGTCACCTTTGCAGTACTGTTGCATACTACATTCTCTGATAATAGACCATGCTATTTTAAATTATTTATTTGAATATTGAATATTTGAACACCTAGGGAGCAGATTGGTCTGAGGTCTCATGTATTTGCTAACAATGTTGGAAATTAACACTGGGTGGGATGAAGTGGCTCTGACCGAGTCCTAGCTTCTAATCTCTTTGCTTATATCAGTTCTATCTTTGTTTCTACCTTCTTTTCCTCCAGAATCTCTGTTTCTCAATACAGGTAGTCCTTGACTTACAAACATTTGTTTAGTGACTGTTCAAAGTTACAGCAGTATTGAAAAAAGTGACTTATGATTGTTTTTCACATTTACAACAATTACGGCATCCCCACAATCCTGTGATCAAAATTCAGATGATTGGCATTTGGTTCATATTTATGGGTCATGTGATTACATTCATATTTATGGGTCATGTGATCTTCTGGCAAGCAAAGTCTATGAGGAAGTCTGATTCACTTAACAATCATGTTACTAACTTAACAGCTGCAGTGTTTTGCATAATAACTATATCAAGAATTTAACAACTATATCAAGAATGGTCTTAAAATGGGACAAAACTCACTTAACAGCTGTCTCACTTAGCAACAGATATTTTGGGCTCAGTAGTGATTATAAGTCAAGGACCAGCTGTAGTTCTCAAACTTTGGGAGCTTCAAATTTTTATTAATTAATTAATTAGTTTAGTTTAGTTTGTCACACATGTATGAGAAAACAAGTATGTATAAACATGTAAGTATTAACAGGCATAAGTATATACATAATAAATGAGTACGAATAAATGGGAACAGTAAGACGGGAACAGTAGACACTTATGCACTTATGCACACCCCCTTACAGGAATGGAGTGAGGTCCACGGCATGTTTCAGTCCCTGGCACCATATAGACCCTTCCCAACAAACTATTCTTGAAGCAATTCAGGTCTCAGCGAAGAAAAAAAATGTTTATCTGCACAGTTCTGCGTAATTTACCCTTGTGTTGTTCCCCTGGGTTCTTATTTCATTCCTCGCATCATCCATCATTGTCACTTGAAGTAAGCCTGGTTCCATTAAATGATACAGCATTCTGAATTTAAGTCTCCAAGGTACCAAGCCAAAATGAACAATGAAGGTTGCAGATCATTAGGCTTCAAGCCTTTGAGATCTGGAACTCCCCCAACACACATTGTGGAAAACAATTTTTCTCTGTGATATCTATTCTTGCCTACTCTTTTTATTTTTTGCTCAAATGTGTTTTCCTTTCTCCCTCCATTTCTCCCTCCATTTCACACATATGCAAGCATGCTTGAAGAATAAAGCTTGAAAGGAAGGGTAAAGCTACTGCAGGTATTCCCAAATTTATTTACTATATGTTTAAATAGAGTATATCATACATGCATTAGGTCATATATATAGTTGGGAATGTAGTTTTCTATGCCAGGTTATGGAGTCTATTTTTTATCTTATTTCTATCTGATCATATTCCTATTTTGGATCAAAGAATCATACAACTATATTAAATATTAGTAAGAGGTTCAACTGTGAGTTTAGCCTAGTAGGTAAGATGCTGGCCTAGAAACCAAAAGGCTGGGTTTCCAGTCCTGCCTTAGCAATGAAAACCAGCTGGATTAACCTTAGGTCAGTCATTCATTATCAGCACAACCCACCTTATAGGATTGTGGTGTGGGAAAAATAGGAGAGAAAAGAATGCCATACATCTTGAGTTATTTATAAAATAATATAAATTAATACATAAATAAAATAAATGTATAGCAGCATTCTGTTGTGTGAAGGAAAATAAGAAGAGTTTATTCAAGTTTAGCAGTGGTTCTGTACATCAGGTTACTTCCAGGATTCTACAAAGATTTTATCCAGTATGAAAAAAAAGGTTGTTTAAGTACTAAAAAAAATGTTTAAGTGCTTGTTTAAGTGCTAAAAAAAATCCTTTAAAGAGGACTAGATTGACTATAACAGTGTATCACAAATAACTGTGATATAATTTCTTTTCTCACCAAACGATGACTAAAAGTAAGATGTCTGTTGGCAAACAAAAAGAAAATGTGAAAGGGATCAGCCTTTCAGAGTAATGGCATCATTAAGAATTCCCTATATAGCACCATAAACTATAAGCCAAAAGCCTCCTTAGGCATTGCCAAGAAATTGCATAGGCCCAGCTGGATTGCTATCTTTATATAGCTGTCTTCAATCTATAGCTGCATTTATATTTAGTCAGCCTGACAGAGTGAAGAATAAAATATATTTAAATTATTTTATTAACTCTAAATTGGCTTAATGGTATAGTTGGCCATTAGAGAACCAAGTACCTGTCCATAAATATTAAATGTTGTACAGAACTTATTTTTTAACTATACTAGACATGAGCAAATCCTGTCCCACAAATGTTTTTCAGCTGATATTAGGTTTGCTCATTGTCCTTCATGTTATATGTGTCTGGGAGAGGGACAGACCTTCAAGATGCTGTCTCTAAATTCTGATGGGGACAAAGTGGTATTCTTGCTATCAGCTTATGCGGCTCAGATCTTCAGTACAGGGCTTCTTTTACCATAGGTGCCTTGAATGCCATTATGACCGTAAAGGGGACTCCCTCACTTAACATGTCAATAAATGCCTATAAATAGACTTATAAAGTCTATAAATTGGCAGAATTAGCAAATCCCGGTTTATTGGTTAAAAATCAATTGCAAAAGAAAGCTTCATAAACTTCTGATTATCAATGTTATTGAGAAAAAATGCCTTATAATTGTGTATTCTTTCAGAATTTCTAAAGAGAAGAAAGATTTTAGCAATTAAGGAACTCACACTATAAAAATATCTGCAAAATACCAATGCTTTGGACAAAGCATCTGTTCTCCCTTTTAATGCCAGGAATTTCCACTCCCCACTAAATTCTGAAAGCTGACAAAGTAGCCTAGTTAAAATTAGTCAAGCAAAAGAATCAAACAACCAGAAGTCATATTTTTAGGATTTTGACCTCAGATAAAAGATCCAAACATTTCTAATGATTCTTCCTCTCTTTGTTATAAAGCAAGCACAGTAAAACAAAACAAGAGTTTGGTTTCATTTTGAAGTTGTGTTTCTTTACAGTCACTTTTTTTTTGGCTTTTATCCTCCCTGTAACTGATAACAACAGCTATAAAGAAATACATCACTGCAAAAACTGGCAGCAAGTTGCCATGCATTTCACTACTCAGGATTTCTAGGCAGCATTGTTTTCTAAAACCAAGTAGAGTCTTTAACAACCATCAATGTCTAGATTTAGCTTGGGTTTTTTCAGCCTTGATATCATCATTTCTCCTCTCCAATTTTTTCTTACCATTTTTTGTTTATTCTCCTTCTAAACATTTTTAGTCTAGAATTTTAAAATGCCAGTTTGCTTTTCCTTTCAAAACTAGATTTATATATTGGAAATAAAAGAAATAATTAAACTATTGATCTTAAAAACATTATTTGGAACTGTTAGCAAGTATTACATATTTTATTACTTGCAAGACATGTTAGCACAATAATATAAATGGATAAATTGATGTAATGAAGCATTTGATCATAAATAGTACAAAAGGATGATTGATATAGGATTTCTATTGTGTAATTTGCTGATTGAATATTCTATTTGAAGTGTTATGAATAAAAGCTCACAAATGGTACCAAAATATTATGGTTCTTGGTTATACTGTTATTTTTGTGAAATATGTTGATGACATATGATCCTCAGAATTTTTTTCTCACTTAAAACTTAATGGGAAAATAGCTGTATTATATCTAATGATGCTGTTAATGTAATTTAGAACTGTACATTTGAACATTCATCCTTGAGTAAAGTTTGTTACTTTAAATAAGTAATGATTAAGACACTTTTCTTCATTTTATAATTACCCATATTTTCCATATATTAAAATAAGGACATGTTTTATGCATTCTTGCCTGAGTCACATTCTTCATTTTGTGTTAATGAAGGCTCATCACTTATTTATATAAACAATTGTATAGTTACAACTCTAGTCATAAATTCCAAAGCTAAGAATAAAATTGTTTGCTTAGTTAAATATTTATTGGAAAAGTATAATGGTCTGGTAGCCAAGATTATACTTATTAATACTCTTTAGCAGGAATCTGTATAATGGCAAGCTGTGTAAGATATTCTCATTCAATTTCATAGGTTTTCTTTTGGCTGATGAACAATAAAAATGATGATTAAAGCAATTTCTGCGAACAAAATTTTCAAAAGCCTATTAGTAAGTACAGTTACAAAATTTAAATAAAAATGTACACTGTCCATAGTATATATGCATGAATAAATAAATACATAAATGAAACTTAAGTTGAAAGATATATAAAACAGTTTTCACATGAATTATATAATAAATTGGGATTAGCTTCAAATGTTCTTAATCGTAAACTGTATAACAAGATCAGTTATTATACTTATTTCTAATGTTGTTTCAGGGATTATGGTTGATTCTTAAAGCTTCCTGAAGTTTTAAATATATCACTGAAAAATGTAAGTTTGGGAACTTCCAAAAGCTGCAGAACTAGAATTACCCATAATTATATATCTCTCATTTTTCAGTTTTCTACATTCATGGAGCCCATTCAAGTGCAGAATATTCTAGCTATATAAATCAATGATGTGTATATTTATTTCATTCTCTGAGGAGGAGTAATTACCTTTTATTTATTAGATACTAAACAAGTTGTTAACTAACTAGGAACTTAATACAAAAGTCCTCCTTGCCTGAAAAACTATTATTAATTTCAGATTGAAATTATACCTTGTTCATTGTGCCAGCCTAAATGCTTAACCAAAAATCAAATTATATGCTTCACCAAGCTGATAATTTTGAGTTCTTTTCTTCAGTAAATATACAGTTATATAAGTGAATGGGGATAATACAATTCTTTGCAGAGTTAGTTCTGTTAATTGGACTCAGGTCAGTTCCTCAGCTAAGACTAGATGGCATCTGATTATCCCCAACATAAATAAAGTCCATTGTTAGTACTAAATAGCAGTAAGACTTATATACTGCTTCACAGTGCTTTACAGCTCTCTCTAAGTGGTTTACAGAGTCAGAATATTGGCCCCAATAATTTGGGTTCTCAGAAGGATGGAAGGCTGAGTCAACCTTGAGCCACTAAGAATCAAACTGCTGAACTGCTGGACAACTGGTAGTCAGCAGAAGTTGCCTGCAGTACTGCATTCTAAACACTGTGCCACCATGGCTCAGAAGCATTCCAAAATGGATTTCCTTTTGAAAGTCCCTTAACAAAATCCACCTGTTGTCATTATAATGACACATTGTGGAAGAGTTTATATATACTGTTTCTTACCTATTACTTCCAGGGTAGCTGTGGGTAGTTTCAAAGCTTCAATGTCTAACTCAATAATGACAAAGAAAGAAAGAAAGAAAGAAAGAAAGAAAGAAAGAAAGAAAGAAAGAAAGAAAGAAAGAAAGAAAGAAAGATGAAACTAAATCAAGGCAGGATATAGTTGATAAGAAAAATGAAAAACAATCAGAAATTGAGATGAAGCATGAATAGGATTATATTTTAAAATACTGTAAAGAATACTTAAAAGCAGTGTATAAAAAGTAGTATATATATTATATACTATACTTTATATAGAATGTATACTATACTATATTCTTTTTATATGCTGTAAAAACAGGTTTGCAGTTAAATGGAGTGTGTTTGCACAATTACAAGTAGCATGATACTTGTAACTCTTTCTGAGCAGGCCAGACTTAGCGATCCTTATTTTGATTACAACTGTCTTGATTACTGCAGGTAAGGTACTGTTTGAAAAGGCTCTTCAAAAAAATCCAGAAATTGGTGCAAAGTATAATGTATATTTCTTTTTTCAAGATAAATAAATTTTCTCATATTATCAAGGCTAGATTCTTGCTTAGCTGTGACAGAAGGGACAGCAGTGTTATTGAAATAAATTTAATTTATAAAAACCTTAGAAATACAAACATTAAAATAAGGAAGGAAAGACAGACAGACATATAACTATGAAATTGGCAATGGTATTTTTTTCTTTGCTGTAATACTTGGCAGCACCTTAAATGAGTTGAATCTTTTTGTGAGTTCACTTGGGCTTGGACTTAAAACATGTTCCTGAGTTCAAAACAAAACATGTGAGACAAAATATGTTTCTGAGTTCATAGAGGCAGTTACAGGATATAAATATTACATATAACAATACCAATACAGACATATACCACTTCATAATGCTTTCCAGCCCTGTCTTAGCAGTTTACAGAGTCAGCATATTTTCCCCAACAATCTGGGTCTTCATTTTACCCACCTCGGAAGGATGGAAGTCAACCTTGAGTCAACCTTGAGCTAGTCAGAATCGAACTCCTGGAGTGAGCAGTGAGTTAGCCTGCAATACTACATTCTAACCACTGTGCCATTGTCATGTATCTAGAAAAGCACCAATGTTTTAATAAATATTTAAAAGGTTAAAGAATATTGAGGCAAGAGATATCTCTTATTTTCTGAAATGTCAACAGCTCTCTGCATATTGATGACCATGCATATCTAATCTTCTGTTGATTCTATATATGGGCTTAAGTAGTTATTAAATAATATGGGAGATAAGAATGAATCCCAATATATAACCTTACTTTAATTTCTTGGTGTGAACAAGTTTTTTCCAGCATCATCATCTGAAAATTACTTTTGAGGACTGAGTTGTCTAACTGTACACAGTACTTCCCAAACATATTTCTATCAACCTATCTAAGTTTGAATATCCAGGTTGATATTAACACTCCTGAGAAATTTAGTAAAACTAATGTAACAGTACTATCTATAATCCTGGTTTATATTATCAATCAGAACAAGAAGAGCTCAAACTATTGTATCTTAAACTCAGGCCTAAAGTCAAATTAAAGTAGGTTGGGTAATCCATCTTCAAGAACTCTTAGTTCCTTCAAATGCCTTCTCTTCAGATTTAATTGAGGTAGGAAGCCAGGACAATGGAAACCACTAATAGAAAAAAAGCATAATAAAAGTCAGCTAACTCAGATGTACTTCCTTGACTAGCTCATAATTAAATAAATATAAAAGAATAACATTCAACCTGTGGGAATTTCATAAAGTTCTTCGATGAAAACATTTTTAAAACTTCAAATAAGAACTGGTAGTAAAAAAAAAAGATTTATCTCTCCCACAATAGAACAGTTTCAGATATTCAGCAACATTTTTATAAACCACTCTTGTATTTTTTGAAAAGCACCCTGGTGAGGTTTTTTTTGTCAACAGTATGATTGCTTTAGAATTGTCAGCTGTCACAAAATAACATTAAAACTGAAAAAGAATGCCTTTTTCAAATGTCATTTCCTACATTATTCTTGGTACCTTATCTTGTAAAACTTATCAGAAGTTCTGATATTGAATTATATAAGATTTTTCCCTTTATATTGCAACCTGCCTTTTCAAATGCAGAATATGTTCTATGTATGCCTCCTGTTCTCAATAAGATTTTTTAATCTATCATTTAATCTATTAGCCTATTTATAGGCCAATTGAAGATGTATATGTGTATATATAGAGAGATATATAGGTACAGATCTCAAAATTTTAAAATCCTGTATGAAGTATTTTGTCCTTGGATAAAACTACTTCTGTGTATTTTGGCAATTTCCACAGACAATAGCGTTATTCACAGTCCTGTTACATTAATAATGGGTGTCCCTCTTACCTATTCCACATCTATGAGAAGAAATTATAAGTTTGAACAGTTATAAAAGTAGCCATAAATAGATTCAATTTTGCTATCCATTCCAAATATATCATTATCACAATGGCAAAGGAACTGATTCACTAATGTATATTTGTTAGCCATAACAAATATAATGGTTCTATTTAATTGAAATTTTGATAAAAGTATTCCAAGATTCATTATTGAGAAACTAAATGTATTTTTGTTTGGTTGTACTTCCAACAGAACATTCTAAATGCTTAGAATTAGCTCCCTAATGAATTATTTCTTGGTAACTGGTAAAATATTTAGCAAATGTGCATGAATAGATCACTGAATTGTAGACTTCTTGTTTATTTCCTATGTAATTTAAATAATGTTGGTCATACGACTAAGTTAACTGATTCTGATACAATTACTCCTTTGCCAAATAATTCATAAGTTAGTTTTATAAATATGGAACAAAATTCTCTATTCGTGCTAGTTTTCATATTTTTATGCACAGGTATTATTGAATCGCATAACTAGAATATACTGCAGCTTATATATAGTTTATAAGCTTGTAAGTATTATTCAGTTTTGTACATTAATTTTATGTCTGGAAAATTCTCCAAGCTGTGCATTATATTCATTAACTGACTTACAGTCCTTTGTGGTCCTGTGATGGTCAGTACTGTATCATGTGTCACATTTAAGCAGATGGATTTGAAAACCTGGTATTTGTTTGTAACCTTGAACTTTTTCTACCAATATTTTTAAAGCCATGATCAATTATCGGAGAGACAATTGACATCCTTGCCTTGGTAACTGAAGGTATGCAGTAATTTTTGCTGTGGTTCATTGATATATACTTTTGACTCAGGCTTTGAACTCATCTCTAGGATTTACTTTGTTTAGTATTATTAGTAGTAATGGTCACTGCTAATGTCAAAGGTTTTATTTATTTGTTTGTTTGTTTAAGAATATCTAAATGACCACCCAGCTCACTCATGGTGACTCCAGACAGTTTACAGAGCTTCTATTATAGTGATTAAAGACCTGCTTTATTCTAAACATTACTCATTGGAATTAGCCTCTTTGGTTGATATCCAGCAAACATTTCTTTAGTTGGTCAGTCAGTATTATTATAAAAAATAAATTGATACTTTACATCAACTTTCCTAATTTAGTCAAAGGATATTAAACTGCAGACTTATTGTCCAGCAATTAAATTCCATATGTAATGATGGTCCATGTCTTAAACTTATCAATAAATTATACTAATTAGGAATATAAACAAAACCCAGTATGGATTTCTTCAAAAATAGAACAGCCAAACCTTGCTTTGCCTTGGTGTACATAGCAACGTGCTTTGATTTTCTATTAGAATCTTTATTTTTATTTTTATTTAGAATAGAACATAAGAAGTATTACTGCATTAATGATCATTTGTATCTAGATCGATGCAATGAAATCTGGAGACAAAAAAACCTAAAGGATGAACTTTAATGAAATCCTATCCCAAATTTCATGAAAACTTGGTGATTCCAGTTTGAATATAATTGGAATTTTAAAAGAATACCAAAATTCCATGACATATTTGACAGTCACATGAGAACCTTACCTAGGTTTAATGTGGTCAAAATCTCATGGGATTTTATGAAATTTTGTCATTTTGCATTAAAAATAATTTGAGAGAATTTAATTTGTGAGTATCACACATTTCAGGTGTGGGGAGAAATGGACATGTTATGTTTGGGTGCCATGTTGCTGACTTTTGGATTGAGATTTCCACAAATTTGCTTGAAGATTGATGAATCAAAATTTCTAATAGCATCCAATTGGATACATATGTTTAGAGAAGTTAAGATATTGGACAAAAATAAATGTTTTCATTTAGGAGCTTTTAAGATAAGTAGTTCCTGGAAAATTTCTTCCACAGAAGGAAAAATGGTTCTTTCATGAGTCTGCTATGACTGAAATACTATTGTGATAAATCCAGACAGATTAGCTGCTGGGACATATAATAGAATATATCATACAGAGGGTTGTTATTGTTACTGCTGCTGTTGTTGTTTGCTATAGATGATATTATAAATCAAAAATTCTTGTTATTTCCCATGTCAGGTTTTAAGTTGATGCCTGTACCAGAGCTTTCAAGTTGCTCATTAATGTAAAATAAATGAAAAACTTAAATAAATTAACAGGATATTTAGCATCTTTTCTGACAGAAAGAGGGCTTTTAATTACTGTGTGTTTTAGTGTTCACTTTGGCACTCTCATTTTTAATTTCTAAACATATTTTGTATACCTCCAGCTCAGAACACAGGGCCAATTAATTCTGTCTGTATGCATGAATAATTGTCTAGCAAGTTTAGGCTCTGCATGTTTAGTAAAAAGTAATCTATGGCATGGTATTAGTTTTCTTTGAGAATCTTTACCCTTCTCTTCTCCTGGTCTCACAAGAAAAGTTTATCATACAAAGGTACATATAAATACATATTGTCCAGTTGTTCTTTGGTTTTTAGTTATTAGAGATTCAATTGTTTATTTACTTACTTATTTACACCCAGTAGCCTGTCTGAAATCAGGATTACCATATGCTGAGTGGGGGTAATGCAAGATGCTCTTCCAATTCTTTTGTTCATACTTCAGATATTGTATAGTAAACAATAAGAATTAATTCTTAACGCCAAATCAAAAGGGAAGGTGGAAAGGATGGAAGAAAGCAGGATCAAAGGTACATTTTATTACCATTGCTTGAATGATCAATTTGCAATTTTTTAAAACAATAGCACACCCAAAATCTTCCAACAGCTCACAATAAAGTCATAGAAAATGAAAAGAATGAAAACAATTCAACATTATACTTATATACTTAAAATGCTTAGTGGTGTCCATTCCAACTGGTGTCTATTACAAGGCAAACATTGGTGTGAAAATAGCATTGTTTCATCCTTGAATTTCACAAAGCAGGTCACCTTTGAAAAATTGCCCCTCTCTATTTGTTTTAGGAAGCTTTCAGGTCTATTTTTTTTTCCAAAATACAGATTTAGCTAAGTGTCAAATTTAATTAATCAAGTATTAAAATATATCATGCATTTTCATTGGATTCCCCCTCACATTTTATTTAAAACAATCCTACCAGTACAGTGGACTGAGATGTAATTATCTAATCCAGAATCACTCAGTAATTTACATCAGGGGAGTCAATCTCAAGGCCCGGGGCCAAATCTGGCCCATAGCATGCTCAGATATGGCCCCTGGGACTGCCCTGAAAACAGCAAAGGACTGTCCTGAGGTACCTTTGCCAGCAAATGGAGGTCAGGGAGGTTGCGCAAGGTCCACTTGGGCTTTGTTTTTCTGCCATGACAACCTCCTGCAATCCTCTGCCAGTGAAAACGGAGCTTGGAAGGCCATGCATGTCCTGACCAGGCTCCATTTTTGTCCACAACAGCCTCCTGCATCCCTCTGCCAGCAAAAAGAGAGAATCTTGGAGAGCATGTGCTCTACTTTTGCTGGCAGAGGGTTGCAAGAGGCCATTGATGTCAAAAACAGAGCCTTGAAGAGTGATGTCAATTTAGGCACACAGACCAGTCCTCCAAGATCAAACACAACCCTGATGCAGCCATCAATGACATTGAGTTTGACACCCCTGATCTACATAATCAAAATATGAATGGGAAGGTTATGTCTGAATTCAGAAGTTTCTCTAATGCCTTTTTTTAAAACCTTTAACAATATTTTTCAGGTAATATCTAGATACTTGGCTCATTACAGCAGCTAATTTCTTTGTAAATTTGGAAAATATAAAAATTCAGCCATGTTTATTTTATAAGTCTGCCAAAATATGAAAGTTCCTCTTTTCCTGTCTCTCATCTCTTCCTCTTTCTGTTTGTACCAATTTTTCCATTACTTTGTCCCCAAGACATGATTGTAATCAGAGAGATGCAAAATATAGACTTTTTTTAAAAAAATGATTGTGCTGCAATCAAATTGCTGATCCAAGCAAACCTTAATGATCTATTGAGATGCAAAGCTGCTTCTGGGTGTTGAAAAATAAAGATGACATTTTAAAAATTGGTTCAGCTTGATCAGCAAAAGCTTTAAAGGAGAATAAAAATGTTAACCTTTATTATTTCATGTTATCCTTACTGGGGTATACTTTCTGTTATCACTGAATGGAACTCAATTAAAGTAGCAAAGAATTCTAATCAGCTGAAGAAGCAAACTATATCTGGAAACAATGGCAATAGAAGTTTGGTAACTTACTTCCGTGAGTCCTATATATTTTGTGTATTGAGATGCATTCCTACGTTGTTGTTTCCAGTGAAGGATTACCTCTGCATTCATTTGGCAGTCTCCAGCTTTGAAGAGTCTGCAAACTCTTTCAGGACTGAGTTTCAGGAGAAAAAAAAAATATTAGTACATCAGATTTGTCCAAACAAGTAACACTTTGACATTGGTCCTTAATTATATATCTTATGAGTACTTATTTGAGATGGCTTACAAACACCCCAAAACTTATCATAATTGTGAAAATTCATGTATCAGGAATATTTGTAGTTATAATATTATTGTAGAATAAATTGGAAAGTCTGCTTAAAATGAACCATTTGAAAAGTTAATTCTGTGATCAATGTGTATCTCCATTTACAAGCCATGGCATATAGAAAAGAAATTAAATAGCTTCATTATTAAGAAATAAATAATAAATCAGATAGGAGATATTTTCTTTTAAGTATTTTTAAAAGTATGTTTCAGTTATGATTTTAAAAAAATTCATAGTATTTGAATGTAATATTTTTAAATGAAATATGTTCATTGTTTCAGGAGTGAAGCCAGTGTTTTTAGTATTGAAAATGAAAAATATTACTGCCACGACATGTCCAAAATTAAGAATTCAACACCTTGATAGAGGAACACCATGAAAGTAACATTAACTGAATGATATACACATCACACATTTTGAAATATCCTTAATCATTTGGCACTATGCAACAAAGTGAAACAGATGCTGTTAATTGTGCAACAAATGATATAATTGCACAGATATGGGAAAAGTTAATAATATTTAAAATGAATGAGTCTGAATCCACGCAACCAATTATCCTTCTTAGCTTTCCATACATATTGTATAATATTATGCACAAAATAGTAACAGAAAGAAGTAAAAGCTCCAGAGCTATAATGATTTTCTTCCTGGGCAAAATGAAATTATGAGCAGACTAAATTATTCACTGTTATTTGGATATGCAAGACGCTAAAGTGGTTATACTGAAGGAGGACAGAATAATAACTCAGTTTGTTTCAGTGGTTCTAGATTTAATGCTTTAAAATAAAAGTTAGATGCAAGGTTTGTATATTTTTTATGAATTTAATGGCTTTTATTTTTGAGGTATATTTTATTTGGGAATATAGAATGAGGAATCA
The DNA here is from genome assembly GCA_004320025.1 of Laticauda laticaudata. Lineage (NCBI taxonomy): Eukaryota > Metazoa > Chordata > Lepidosauria > Squamata > Elapidae > Laticauda > Laticauda laticaudata. The sequence goes on along the minus strand of BHFT01049465.1, from coordinate 10,194 downwards.
TGCTTATAAACGCAAGTTTAAGGAAAGTATTTGTATATTATTATTATTTTACTATAAAGTCCATATCCATTTACTGCATCTTTTCTGACTTTTAACATAGTCCAAGGTCATTGAGAATTGGAAAATGTACTGCCATTACTCTTACAGGTTTTAAATATACTGTCATATTTTGACAACTTGATTGCAACAAAAAGATCCAGGGTCAGTTTTCAAGGCTGCTCCAAGCTGTCCCCTTCTGTCCTGAAGCTTCATATATAGATTGGGGGCAATATGCTGACTTGTTAAACTGCGTAGAGAGTGCTTTAAAGCACTACGAAGCAGGACATAAGTCTAAGTGCTATTGGGTATTTGTGTTGCTATATCTTTGACAGAGATGATGTAACAAGAATCACCTCTGGTGAGGTAGGCAGCAGGTGAAGATTAATTTAATAATAATGATAATTAATTCAAAGAGGACTTCTGGTGGTAATGCCTTGATAAAGGGTGAACAGAGTGATCTCCATCTCTGGATCAAATTCTTTCACTTTTGGGGACCTTTTGGGCATGAGGAGCCTGGAGAGCCAAGGGGAGAAGAGGGGAAGCCTGGAAGACAGCGAGGTGAAATGTGATCGCCAGCCAGAAAGAAGGGAAACCCCTGAAAACTCAAAGTGAAAGTATCTGTCATTTTATTATGGCAGACCTGAGGCCATGGCTGAACCATGAATGAGGAGGTTGAGTGAACCATGAATGAGAAGATTATCAACAGAAAGTGTTATTGAAGTTAAAATCCCAAAGTTGCAACTGTGATAATTCGCCAAATGTAAGTTTGAACTTGTTTTTGAGAAAAAAAAAAGAGCTCCAGTGAGGGGGGATAACCCCATAGTACAGGCAGCAAGGCAGTAAGAAAGAGCTGTGATTCAGCACCTTTTACAGATGGAAACAGACTGAAGGAGAGGGGGTATAAGTTGGAAGTGAATGGTTCTAGGAAGCTGAAAGGTGGAGATTAGAATAAGATGAGAACTGGTGGGAGAAGAAGAAAATCCAGGGAAGCCAGAGAGGAGGTGGTGAAAAGAAGGTGATAAGGAAGAGATGACTGACTTCTCTCTGCTTCTTGGATGGAAGGTGATTACAAGACCAACATGGCAAAAGGAGAAGGAGAAAGTGAAATCTGATCAGGACATGAGAGTGATACAAAGGAAAGAAAAGAAAGTCTTAGAAGGAAAGAGGAAGTGAAGTGGAAGTGGAGAGATGTTGAAAGGATCAGAAGAAAAGTCAGGATGATGTAGGTGAGAAAGAAGAGGCACGGAGAAAGGAGTGACTGACCAATTTTCAAGTGGAAGGAGACGAAAAGAAGACAATTTGGGGGAGAGTGGGCTGAAAGAGACAACGAAGGAAGATCGGAATGAAATGGAGAAAGTACGAGTGGAGTTATAAAGAGAGAGACTTGGAGAGAGTAGTAGAAAGACAAAGCGGAAGAAGGAAGAGAGTGGAAAATGGTTTGGACTGAGAGAATGAGATCGGAGAAAAAAGAAAAGGAAAACTTTGAGTGAGGTGTATGAACTGTAAACTTTAAAGATAACAAAATAGGCTAGTATTGAAATATAAGTTTGGTTTGTAGGATTAACAAGATCTGTATGACTTGTATCATTTGAATGTATTTCTCTATTCAAGCACTGTCTTAAGGCGATTGTGGGTATAGGAAATCAAAAAGGAAGCTGTATATGCTATTACTATCCCCCTCAAGACTACCTTTGCTGTATCCCATATATTCTGTAATGATGTTTGCTCCAATGTATTTTCCTTTAAAAAAAATCCATTTCTTTCTTAATTTTCTCTACAAAATCTTTCTCCTTTAAGATTTGAGGATTAAGTATCCACCTTCTACTCTTCCTTTTCCCTCCTTTCCAAATTATTTGTAATGGGTTATGATCAGCCCATACATTTGTCATAATCTCTACTGTATCAAATTCCTTATTTCAGCAATCTTATGGCTTTCACAATATTATGGTCAGCAGAGTGACAGAAAGCTAGCCTTTGCTNACAATATCATGGTCAGCAGAGTGACAGGAAGCTAGCCTTTGCTAAATATGACTTATTGACCTATACTAAATATAAAAAGTGCAAATATGGTTCTATATGAATTATGCTTTATAAACTCCTTTTTCCACTGTTTATTATTATTATTCTGTTATTCTTTTAGTGAAGTCTCAACACAAAATCCTAATGTAGAGAAGATTGGGATGATTAAATATAGATTTTAATTTACTCAAGGCATAAAGTTTGACAATTTCCACATTCTACTAAACAGGGCTTGTCCTAGTTGATACTTGGTTGGAAAACCATGTAGCCTTCTAGGACCTTAGACCAAATTGGGGAGATGAAAACATACATTTGAATAAGATAAGACACTTCTATCACATCAACAAATCTACATTAAGACCTTGGCTCAATCATTGAAGTTGGTGGCTAGACTGAGAAATCCAGAAAATATCTCTAAGAGTGGAAATAAAATATTCAGTTACACTATCAAGAAAACTTCATGTAGGTTGAGCACAACAGTCTTTCACCATTGTTCTACCAACTACATATTTTAAGAATTTTCAAAAAGAGAAGGGCTTAATTAGCATTCCTTACTTTTCAACAATTCATCCCACAGCATTCACAAAGCAACATCATTATTCTTTGCCATGAGACACTCTCACATAGCATATAAATCCACCAACCTCTTTGCCAGAAATTTGCTATGTATATTCTGTTATGCTGCAAACCTTAAACCTCAAAATGAAAATAGCTACTGTAAATAGCTAATGTATAATCTGAAAGCCCTGCACCATTTTCTATGAAATTTGATATACTAAAGTATATTACCTCTTAATAGTGAATCACACAATTGGGTTATCCTCATTCTTTTCTGACTTGTCATCAGTTTCACAACTTTAAATTTTGAGTGCTTTTTTAAAATGACATTAGCATGCCCATTCCATTTATCACATTCCAACTTCCCTTTCAATATGATCCCATTATGATAAAAGCAAGAGACACAAACCCAGATCTCCATTTTTGGAGACTGGAGAAAGAACAGCAAGATTCCATTCATCTCAAAATTATATTGATGCCACAAAGAAAAAGGGGTCAACCTATTCTATTAACAAACAACTCGCTATCTTTGCTACCTCCTGCATAGTATCCAAATGGACTATGAGTTACATTCCACCACCAAACCTCTCTTTAACTTACATTTCCTGGCACATAAGATTAACAACTATTAGAGAATAGTTAACTTTTCTATTGAAAAGCTACTTAAATCTTCAAAGTGGATGGAACCCTGCAACACTACAAAGAACACAAGTGGTGCTCCCATTAATCAAATCAAGCATTGAGAAATTATTTAGAGACATCTGCCCACTTTTATAAATCTCATGCCCAAACTCAGGCAATGATTATAAATCATTTAAATACCTATTGTTACTCTTATAGGAAAATAACTATTTGCTTCTGGCACTATTTTGCTATCCCTAATAATGGAGCTTATCCGATTCAGCTCAATGTCTTTTGTTCTGTTTGAATAATAAGGTATGCGAGACCGGTACTCCAACAAACAGGTTTTTATTTAACAGTATAGTGACTTGTAGCCGAACATTTGCCGAAGCTGCAGCAGCCCTTCTTATAGCGGCTGCTCGCAGCTTGCGGCCAATGACAGGTCTTTAAGAATTCCCGCTGCAGGGCGGGCCAATCAAAATGGTGCTTAATTAACCAATCCGAGAGCGGCCTGTTCGGCCAATCAGTTTTAGTTATTTGGAGTCTTCTAATTTCCATGCACAACACCCCTCCCCCTTGGTTTCACCAACGTGCATGACGTAGGTCACGCAGGTAGGTGGGGCTTTTGCGGGTCCTACTTGACTTGCACAGCTCAGTCTCAGCGTGGTCTTCCATCAGTTCAGACAGGATCGCCTTTTCTCCGTGTCTTCTCCATGGAACCTCCTGGAAGAATGAGTCAGCCTTGCTGCTCCTGCCTGGGTCTCTCGAGCTGGTTGAGGTGGCTCTGCCACTCCCTCCTGGTTTGTCCGGGTTGGTCGAGCTGGCCTGGCTGTCTCCTTCCAAGAAGCCTCGCCTGCTACTGGTTCTCTTCTCTGGAGGTCGTCTATGGGAAAGCACTCTTTTTTGTTTTATCTGAGTTTATAATTGGGGTTGTGTTGTGTCTTTTGTCGTGGTATTGGTGGTTCGTCTCTCCCTTTTTTTATTATTTTGTGGTTTCCCACCCTCCTCAGTTGTTTTTGGATTGTTTGTGGTGTTTGCGGCGGTTGCTGTAGTATTGCGTTCCAATGTCCTAGAGTGAAGCTGGTCAATGTGCCGCTTCCATGTTTTCCATTGTCTAGTGCAAGTCGGTATGACCGGGCCCTGTGATTAGAGTAACTCGTGGCTGGAAGCCATAATGGGTCCTCGAAATATTTTTTTGTGTAGACTAAGTCACCAATAGTAAAGGATATTTACTTGAGGAGTCAGGGGTTTTTCACAGGTATAAGTGGGGTGTAGTCTATCTGGTAGGAACGCAATTTTTCTACCCATGAGAGTTCAGCTGGGCTTTTGTTGGTGGTTTGCTCAGGGGGATATGCTGAATTGTTAACAGTTTGTTAAGTCTATCTTGTACATTCCCGATTTCCAGCTTGTCTAGGGCCTCTTCAGTATAATGAACCATGCGTTCAGCTCGTGCCATTCGGATGAGCCGGCGCTGTTCAGGGCATGTCGGATGCCCTGCCACAGCCAGGTATTGCTTGAAGGCAAAAGCAGTAAACTGGGGGCCATTGTCAGAGACTACTACATCTGCAGTCCATGTGTAGCAAAAAGTCTGTTCATTGTTTTATGACTGCTTCAGTAGTGTGGGCGCCATAAGAATAAGCTCTAACCAGGTTGGAAAAAGCATCAACAATTATAAAATATATGTTCCCTTTCGTTGGCCCAGCAAAGTCAATATGCAGTCTCGACCATGAGGCCTCTGGGAGTTTCCAATCCAGGACTGGTGCAAGAGGGGGTAGGCCTTGATTTTTGGAAGTCATGGCATTGTGCCACCCATTTTTCAATGTCTTTGTCCAGCCCTGGCCACCAGACATAACTCCTGGCCAGGGCTTTCATTTTTACTATCCCGGGTGTCCCTGTGCACATGCACAACACTTCCTCCTGCAACTTTTTCGAAAATTACCACCCTGTCCCCCCACAGTATATACCCTTTTCAATGGACAGTTCAGTCTGCCGGGTGCGAAAAGGTTGAAGTCTCGCATCCTATCCTCATCTGGCGAGCCCTTACTACCCAATGTAGGATTCGAGCTGTCAGCGGTTTTCGCGATAGCTTAGCGACGTCTGCTGCGGTTAGTGGTAGATTCAGCCATGTCTCGATCTGAAGAGTGGAGACAGTAGGAGTTTGGGTCGCCTTCCTTGTTGGGCAGTGGGGAATGGCTCCAAGGTATCTGCATGAGTGATTGTCTTTCCTGGGCGATGGATGAGTGTGTAAATGTATGCAGTGAGGAATTCTGACCACCTTGTCATTCTTGCGATAGGAGGTTCGGGGTTGGTTTGTTCCCTGCCAGGATCCCTAGCAGGGGTTTATGGTCTGTGATAATAGAAAATGTCCTACACTATAGGTATTCGTGGAATCTCTTGATGCCTGCTATGATTGCGAGGGCTTCTCGGTCAAGTTGGCTGTAGTTCTTTCAGATTTTGACAGCCTTTTTGAATAGGAGATGATTGGTGCTTCTTTGCCATCTGGTAGGTGGTGGCTCAGTATGGCGCCAATTCCAAAAGGCGATGCATCACAAGTGACTGTCAGTGGCAGGGTGTTGCTGTATTGTATTAAAACGGTGTTGGATGTTCATAAGTCCTAAAAGTTTTGGAATGCTGCTTGTTCTCGGTGGCCCCAATTCCAGACAGTTTTTTTTATCTAAAAGTCAATATAATGGCTCTGCTACAGTTGCCTTTTGGGGCAGGAAGACATTGTTAGAAGTTAATGAGACCTAAGAATGCTTGTAAGTTGCTTTGTTCTTAGGCCTGAGTGCATCTTTAATCGCCTTTATTTTCTTTTCAGTGGGGTGTATCCCTTGCTCATCTATAAGGTAGCCTAAGAATTTGACTTGATTGGTGGGCTAGTTTACATTTTTCTCTTTTGACCTTAAGTCCTGCTTCCCTGAATCTTCACAAGACTTCTCTCAGTCTATTTTCGAATTGGTGTTTATTTTTTGGCTGATACTAATACGTCATCAAAATAGGGAATGACTCCTTTTATTCCATTTAGAAGGCGCTCCATGAGGCTTTGGAAAATGCCTGGGGCAACGCTAACACCAAATTGAAGTCTGTTACATTTGAATGCCCCTCTGTGCGTGACTCTAGTCTGAGCCTCTGCAGTTTCAGAGTCAACCAGCAGCGGTTGATATGCTTGCGCGAGATCAAGCTTCGCGAAAATTTTTCCTCCCCTTAATAAATGGAACAGGTGTTGAACTACCGGAACAGGGTATGCGCTTTGCTGGAGTGCATGATTTAGGGTGGCCTTATAGTCACCACAGATGCGCACAGACCCATCTGGTTTTGACAGGAGTCACGATGAGAGTTTCCCACCTAGCATGTTGATTGGTTCTAAACACCCCTTGTGCGATGTGTTTTGTTAAGGTTGCTCATCTATTTTTTGGTTTTAAAGGCAAAGGGAACATGTCTGGCTTTGAGCCTGATGGCAGCTATCTTAGGGTCTAGGCTGAATGCTGTTGGGGTCCCCTCTGTACTTGCCTAGGGTCCCATCAAATACATCCTGGAACTCTTCCAGCAGGCTCTCCTCCCAATTGGTCTCAGCGACGCTGTTGATCCAGGTCACTCGAATTCCCAGGGGCTCGAACCATTTGATTCCAAGCGTTCGGGAGATCATGGTCAATGATTATCAGAGGAAGTTACTTTAGCGTGGTTTTTGAATTCTATTAGGAAATGTCCAAGACCCACTGTCGGAATTCGTTTTCCCTGGTAATCTTTAAGTATTAGCTTTTGCTGTCCAGTTCTCTTTGCTTGATGTCCTGTATCAGGTTTCTGATAGTGTTCCATGATACCATTGACAGGTATGAGCCGGAGTCCACTTCCATCTCACAGGGCTTTCCTTCGATTTTCACATTTATTCGGACCTTTTAAGTGTTTGCTGCCCTGGCATTTCTGATGATTATTGTTTGATGTGTTTCTTCTCTGTGTTCATTCGCTGGTTTCTGTTCTCTCGGATCCATCTGCCTTCCGGTTTGTCTCTCTCTGTTTCTTGGGGTGTGTGTGTGTGCTGCCACTTCTCTTTGCACTATAGCTCTTTTTGTTTTGGCAGACCCTTGCAATGGCCCCATTTCTCACAAAAATCTGCAAAGGGCATCCAAGAATCTGCATTCAGAGCTGTGGGTGATTTCCTCCACACCCAGCACACTGGAATTCTCACCTCCTTCCTCTTTTTTCTGCCATTTTCTTTTCAACTGAAGCCTATGTATGTCTTCATTGTCGTCATCGGTGTCGCTCAGGAGTCGAGGTTTTCATGGTGGACAGTCGCTGTGGGCTGTTTTTGGTTTCCTTCCCCCTTCTTTTCTCGGGGTTGGTTCGGTGGTTCTGGATTGTTGAATTCATTCTGCGCATCTGGCTGAGGATTTCTTGGCTTTTTCAGCAATGGTGGCTTCTGCAATGGCCTCAGCCACTGTTATATTCAGTCTGTTTAGCAGCTTGCTTTGGAGCATAGCGTCCTTCAATCCCAGGACCACACGTCTCTCATGGCTTCGTCCATGTTCTTGAAATTCACAGGCTCCCCGATATTTCTTAGGGCTGCTACGAAATCTCCAATGCTCTCGTCTTCTCGTTGGTCTCGTTTATAAAATTCGTGCTTTTTGATCAGATTGGAGACCACAGGAGCATAAGGCTCATAGCATTCGGTTTAATTCTGGCCATGCATCTGTTTTACGTCCCGTGGTTTGGCTAACGTCTTGGCCATTTTGAAAATGGCAGGCCACAATGCGTGAGGAATACAGCTCTCTTCCTCTGGTTGGGTATTTCTTGTAGCTCGTTGCTTTCTAAGAACATCAGAAAGCGATCAATGTATGACTCCCAATCTTCCTCGGCTGGGTTGAACGAACGTGTGGGCGGTGCATAGTTACTGGCCATCTTGGTTGCTCAGTCTGGTTGCCGCTGCTTCAGTTCACTCTTCTAGGATGATCCCACCCTCATGCCAGTGTTCCATTTGGATAATAAGGTACGCAAGATTGATATTCCAACAAGACAGCTCTTTGTTTGTTTAACAGTATAGTGACTTGTAGCCGAAAATTTGCCGAAGCCACAGCAGCCCTTCTTATAGCGGCTGCTTGCGGCTTGCGGCCAATGACAGCTCTTTTAGAATTCCCGCCACCAGGCAGGCCAATCAAAATGGTGCTTAATTAACCAATCCGGAAGCGGCCTGTTCGACCAATCAGTTTTACTTATTTGGAGTCTTCTAATTTCCATACACAACACCTTTTAACCTGAATTCACACATTTTTTGCAACTGGACAAAGATGGTAATCTTCACTAATGGTCACAATAGCCTTATGAATCTAACAAAAATTGACTACAAAGACTTAAGGAAGCCAGATTTCCTCTGAATCCATTTTGGAAATTAAACTCCTAATCCAACATATTATTCATATATTTAATTAACCAGCCTTTCAGAATAACAGACTTGTAGGTTTTCCAGTCCAACTCCCTGACCAGGGGTGTCAAACTCACATCATCACAGCATTGTCATATGACGTATCCCAACTTTTTTCTTCCTTCACTAAACTGGACTGGGTGTGGCCAAGGCATGACACATCTGGCCCATGGGCCACAAGTTTGACAGCCCTGCCCTATACCATTTCAGACAAATGGTTGCCCAATCCCTTCTTAAAAACTTCCAATATTGGTGCATTCACAACTTCTGGAGGCAAGTTGTTCCACTGATTAATTATTTTAATCATCAGGAAATTTCTCCTTATTTCTAGGTTCTATCATTTGATTCTGAATGACATCTACATACATACTGAACCGATTAAGGCAATTATGATAAGGCTACAAAATTGCAAGATTAATAACCAGATGTGACAATTGAGGAATTCTTCTGGAGACAGTGCTGAGTAAGGAAATTCAATTAAATGTACATATTACAAACATTTTCTATTCCATGCAGCTGTACAAGAAGGCCTGCAATGCACTGATTGAATCTGAACAAGAGAAGAAGGGGAAAATGACTTTTATGGAATTTTTTTTCTAAGCCTTTACTTCAATGTCAAAGCAGTTTGTTGCAGGAGTAAATGCTGATCAATTCACCCTTCACTTCACCATTTATACTCTTTCATGGTTTTTAGGAAAGGCAATTTTAATGCAAGTTAAAGGAACATATATTTCAAAAGAAGAATGTCTCTCATGTTACAAAAATAAAATACACTGGAGGAAATTATCATCATGATAGAAAATAAAAAAGACTCTCATTTAGTTATTTTTCCGATTTCTGTAGCTACCCATCTATCCCAAAAGCTCCTGGCAGCAAGTAAGAAACCCAGTGTTCTGACCCAAGCCTTGTTCAAATTAAACAAACACAAACTGTGTATAAAAGCAAACCTTTTTTAATGCTGTGCTGGGAATTCTTTGCATTTAAGAGTCATGTAAACCTAATTGTCTGAGATAAAAGCAAGTCCTTTCAAGGTTGTAAAAGGCTGCCAAGAACAGAATTCTAATTACTGATAAATATCAACTGATAGAAGTTTCAAAAACAAACTGGAGTTTGCAGGGCTTCATCGAGGACTCATAGTCTAAAGAATTTCTTTGCTTCCTGAAAAGAGCACATCCCCGAGGACTGGTTTTTATCCCTTATGGGAGGGACAATCACCTTCCAATCTTCCTCCCGAGTCACCCTTGCTGCTTCAGCTGCTCTCTCCTTCAAGCAGCCCTGCCACATGTGCACTGGGCACAGGCTCCCCGGGGTCCTCTGATTCACTGCTGCCAGATACCAAAACCTCCTAAGATAGTACCCCACTCTCTTATAGTCCTGGTTCCATCCCTCCATCAGATGCAGGACCCTCGTCCGAGTCCTCGCCAGGCTCCCTGACTGGTTCCTGTTAGGAATATGAAACACCTAACAGGTATTTGGGTTAGAAATATATAAACCGGGATAAACATTTTAATACTGTCTCTTTAAGGGAATGCAAGAGCATG
>BHFT01049464.1:0-18965 GCA_004320025.1 Laticauda laticaudata | reverse complement strand
AAAGGCTGGCCTCGGCTGCAGCCAAGTTGTTCCTATTCTGACTACTGTTTGAATAAAGCCTTTTGTTGTTGGAACCCAGTCTACCTCGTGTGTTTTCCAAACAAAACACTTTCAAACTGAAGTTTTCTTCAAAACCTTTAGGTAAGGAAACAAGAAAAGACTCCAAGACTTTATATACATCAAATGAAGTGTTGCATAAAACTCTAGACAGAGAATCTATTCTTTGCTAACAGGTTAATTTATTAAGCAATCTTAATATGCATAATAAAATAGTTGTCAGTTTTCTATCACACTACAATAGTTGCCAATTCTTCTCCTCCTACCTCCATTTTTTTCCAAATGTTACATGATAAAAAATAAAAAGTGCTCAACAATACAATCCCTCAGCTCCAAAGCATTTATAGAACTTCCATCCCTGGGCTAAATTCACATGGTTATGCATGCCAGGCCTCATTTGTCTGATGGCTAAAATAGCATGCTGTATCCATTGAAAAGCTTTTGAGGTGTTTGCAGCACACTGGCAATCTGGAGCTGCTTAGAAGTATGACTAGGCAATGTAGGATGTATTGGGGTTGTTTCTTAGCACTTTGGAACGAAAATCCAGTAAATAAAAAAAACAAATCATGCAAATCTGTTATATACAGTAACAGAATGGAGCAGGTAGACACCATCTGCCATCCTGTCATGTGATCTGCCAGATAAACAAACTGTACTTGCAGCTGATAACCTGGGAAAAAGGAGGAAGAAAACAGATCAATTGCCCAACCCCCACCTTTATAGTCTCCCATCAGAAATTATATATAATGCTAAGAGGAGAAAGGAAGCTGAAATATGCTAATACGTTATATCATGCTATCTCTAAACAAGAATCTGAACTACTAACAGTCAAGGCAAATTGGCAGTATATCAGAGTCAATGGAATGCAAGGAGGGATGGCCTTTTGTGTGTGAAGGTACTCCAAATGTTGATGCACTTGTACCCTTCCTCAGACTCAGCCTGGTAGTCTCTGGTGTTAGCCAGAATTTCAATCATACTAATATAAATATATATAGAAAAGAATATACAAAAGAAATATAAAAGAAATATTTATCAATATAAAAGAAAAAAGAATGACATGGTCATAGGTGTATACTATAGGCCCATGATGACGAATCTATGGCATATGTGCGACAGGTGACACACAGAGCTATTTGTGCTGGCACATGAGCTGCAGGAAAACTTACCTCACTGGGCATGCGTACCTCACAGATGATTTTCAGCCAGTTTGAGGTCTTTTTCAGCCTCCCAAAGACTTGAGGAAGGCTTCTGCAGGCTTTGCAGGCCAAAAACTAGCCCCGTTTCATCACTTCCTGTTTTCCAAAAATACTGGAAGTGGCAAAACAGGCTAGTTTTCAGCCTGCAAAGCCTGCAGAAGCCTTCCTCAAGCCTTTGGGAGGCCAAAAATCAGCTGTGAAGCGCAGTGCAGGTAAGGGGGTGGAGGGGGTAGGTGAGTGAGTGAGTGGGGATTATGCGTGCATGCGTAGGGGGCTGGGGAAACACACATTGCCTTCTGGTTGATGGCACACAAGTGCAAGCGTGCACACAATTTTTGGCACAGGAGCCCAAAAAGGTTAGCCCCCACTGCTATAGGCCACCCAATCAAGGATATCCAAAACTTGATTTTCTTTGCTTTGTCTGTTTGTCTCTTCTCTTCTCCTCTCCTCTCCTCTCCTCTCCTCTCCTCTCTTCTCTTTAAAGGTCTTTCAAGAACTTAGTAGGGATTTACGCATGTAAATCCAAAATAAGAAAATTATCCAAGTCAGACTTCTAGTTTATTCTTTGAATATTCCTTTTAATGATGAAGACACTAGCCACTTTCATTGTACATATGTATATCTACTGTAATTTTTCTTTTCTTCTCAGGTTCGTAGTCTGTAATTTTTCAGTGCATATTTGAATCAGCCACTTTCTCAGTATTGTTCAATTGAGTTTGTTCCCCATCTACAACCTCTTTTCAAACCACGTTTTCTGGTAGCAGACAATTTTAAAAGTAACTTTAGAGTAACTTTCCCCAAATATCTTGAATTCATCTAGAGATAATGTTCCTTCATTCTTTATTAGCTGGTTTCTTCTTTAATTAAATCTATAATTATTTCATTCTTTCTGGTTCCCCCTACCTGTCCAACTTTCAAAGTTCCATTTTATCATGGTTTTTCTGATCAATATCATTTTTCCTCCACAATCATCTTGAATTCATCAGTATTTCCTTGAAAGTTAGAAGGAGAAGAAAATCCAAAGCTCTGCAAACCATGAAAGTTTTGAGCTAAGTTTTTATCAAGCGCTTTCCCTATCTACCCCCATTTTTTTGCACCAATAGTACTGGCTGCAATCATGGGATAGTTTCTCAGAGAAATTTATGTTGGGACTATAGTTTCCATGACTATGAAATTCTGCAACTGTTCTCTAAGGAAGCATTGTATGATAAATCAAGGATATTGCTGCTAAGAAACAAGTGTCAAGAGATTTAAACAGCTCCTCAAATCCTGTGTTAAGCAGAAACCTGTTTAACATAAAGGGAGAAACAAGTCATGATTGTGAGATATTTTTCAGTTTGTTAATGGTAACGTTTCAAGATAATTTGTTTTAAATTTGCTTTGAGAATTGCTGATTCTATCAGTCACTCTTTGAATAAAATCTACCAGCTATTCAATGGGTCTCAACTGTTTTTCTCAAATTCAGATGTGAAATTATTATCCCTTAAAGGAAAAGTCTTTCTTTAATTACAATTTACTACTTACCACTGTAAATTGTGTGAATAGTTTAAGGTAATGGAAACAAGTGAACAATGGGAAGAATGGAAAACAAGTGAAAGAAATAATAATCAGTTAATTGAAAAACCCACAAAGTGATTTTTTTAAATATCCCTCTTACATTGAACATATTTGCATCTATACAATATTGCCATTGGGAAAAATAAGACCAGCTTTTCTTAGGGATTTTTTTAATGATAGAGATGGTAGATAGATGATAGATAAATAGGTAAATATATCAGATAAATAGGTAAATAGGTAAGATAGATAGATGATAGATGATAGATGGAGGAAGGATGGATGGATAGATAGATAGATAGATAGATAGATACAGGTGAAACTCAAAAAATTAGAATATCATGCAAAAGTTCATTTATTTCAGTAATGCAATTTAAAAGGTGAACCTAATAAATGAGATGACTCATTAATGGCAAAGCAAGATAGTTCAAGCTGTGAATGTGTTTATAATTGAGAGTTGATTTATAGTTTACAGCTCAGAAAACCCCAAATCCACAGTCCCAGAAAATTAGATATTGTGAAAGGTTCAAATTCTAGGCTCAAAGTGTCCCAACTCTAATCAGCTAATTTAAGCCATAACACCATGAAAAGGGTTCTGGGCCTTTAAATGCGTCCTCTCAGTCTGTTCAGTAGAAATCACAATTCATGGAAAGACTGCTGACCTGACAGTTTGTGCAGAAACCATCATGACACCCTCCAAAAGGAGGTGAAGCCTCAAACGTAATTGCAAAGAAGTAAGATGTTCCCAAATGCTGATATCAAAGGCACATTAATAGAAAGTATGTGGAAGGAAAAAAAGTTGTTAGAAGAAAAAGATGCACAAGCAGCAGGGATGACCGCCAGGCTGGAAGAGGATTGTCAGGAAAAGGCCATTCAAGTGTTGGGGACTTTCACAAGGAGTGGACTGACGCTTGGAGTACAGTGCATCAAGAGCCACCACACCACAGCATGGATCCTGACATGGACTATCAAATCGTTGTATTACTGGCTTATTCAGCCACTCCTGAACAACAACAATGTTTAGAAGGTCTAGCTACAAAAAACCAGGAACTGGTTCTGTTGCCTCCAAGTCCTCTTTTCTCGATTGAGAGCAACTTTTGATCTTATTTGGAGACTAGGACCAGAGTGCTGGGAGCAGAATGGAGAGGCACACACTGCAAGATGCTTGAAGTCCAGTGTTGAAGTTTCCACAGTCTGTGTTGATTATTGGGGCGAGCCATGTCATCTTACTCGTGTGGTCTACTGTGCTTCATAGTCCAGGATCAATTGACAGCCATCTACCAGGAGATTTTGGACACTTCATCTCTCCGCAGACGAGCTTTGGGATTGCTGACTTCATTTTCCAGCAGGACTTTGGCACCTGCCCACACTTGCCAAAGAAGCACCAAAACCTGCGGTCAAGGATGAAATGTGGATTACCTGACGTGCTTGATTGGCCTGAAATTGCCTGACCTGAACGCCAGTACGAAGAATCTATTGTTTGCATTGCCAAGGAAAAAGATGATAGAAGACATGAGATGTCCCGAACAATGCAGAAGAGCTGAAGGCTGTATTGATAGCATCCTTGATCTTCCTAACACCTCAGCAAGTGCCATAGCTGATAGCTTCATGACCCATAAACATGAGACAACTTAATTGCCCTGGCAAAGGCGCCCAACCAAGTATATATGAATGAGTATATATGCATGCTTATACTTTTCAGAGGTCTGATATTGTTCTATTTACATATCTCTTATTTTATTGATTGCATGTAATTTCTATTCTGGATTGTGGATTGGCGTTTTAATGAGCTGTAAGCCATTCATCATCACAATTATGACAAATCACAGCTTGAACTATCTTGCTTTGCATGTAATGAGTATCTCATATATTAGTTTCACTTTTACATTGCATTCCTGAAATAAATGAACTTTTGCACGTTATTCTGATTTTTTGAGTTTCACCTGTAGATAGATAGATGATAAGCAAGAGACAGACAGACAGAAAAGAGAAAGAGGTAGATCAAATCATTTTCAACTTCTGGTAACCCCACAGATTTTTTTTTACACTATGCTCTATTCCAACCTGTTCTTTTAAGTTTTAGTTGTACTCACACCACTGTAACTGCATTCATGTTGTTGCTAGTTGTCCTTTTCTTCTCTTTCATTCCTTCCAGCTTTCCTTGCATTACAATCTTTTCCAGAGCTGGATCTTTGCATGTCTAAGTAGTATAATCTGAGCCTGCTCATTTACACCACTGCAAAAATTCTGGGTTGATCCATTAGTTTATTTTCTTGGCTCACACAGTAGTCCCAGGAGTCTTCTCCAACACTCTTCCTATCCTGCTTATTTAAGTCAACCCTTTCCTTCAACAGAATTTCACACGAAATACTATGGCTTGCACAATTCTGATCTTTTGTAGGTGTAGATGCATCTGGTATTGGCCAGTTCTAAGATTGTTTGTTCTATCTCAGAGGTGGTATTCAGCAGGTTCTGACCAGTTCTGGTGAACCGGTAGTGGAAATTTTGAGCAGTTCAGAGAACTGGCAAATACCACTTCTGACTGGAGATTTTATAGTATCCGTCCCCTGCCACGCCCACCGAGCCACACCCACAGAATCAGTGGTAAAAAAAATTGAATCCCACCACTGTTCTATCTGTTGTGATTAGTTTGGTCTTTTTTATATTTAATTTTAGTCTCTTTTTTTTTCACTGTGCTCTTTGACTTTTGGTACAAAGGTTAACAGAACTTTTACATTTTTCACTATCAGAGTAGTGTCATAGGCTATTGATATTTCTTTCTCCAGTTTTAAAACCATGCATATCTTCTTCCAATCCAGCTTTCCTTAATATATATTCTGTATATAGGTTGAATAAATAAGGGGCAAATACACAACCTTGACTCACTCCTCTTTTTCCTTGATTCTTTAAAATTAATTTGTCTGTCAGTCTTTAATAATTCTTGTCACTAATTGGTGTTGTTACTGGATGTTTTTGAAAGTCCAAGTATTATTATCAGTATTAACAAAGATTCACACAGAGTCTCATATTTCTAGAAACAAGGTACTAGAGTACAGGATCTTAGAAATTAAGTAAATATATTGCAGTCATTATCTATTAATGAATACTAACAGGGCAAAGATTTAGTGAGATGTTTGAACTTCTTTCTCACAAATTCTCCAGTGTATGATCAGGCATTTGCTTTAGAAATAAATACAACCAAGGCTGAAATATGCATCTGTTTCTTGTCTGTAATGTTTTGAAAACTTCTCTTTTCTTTCACCAACTTTGTTAATTCCCTTACAGTTTAGAATATTTTAATAGTAATAAAATCATTACTGCAGTTCTGTATTGTCTTCAGTGGACCTTATTCTCAAATAAGTACAATTTACTTGGAGTAGCTCCAGTGGCCTAGAGGTGGAGTTCTTGCCTCATAATCATTGGGCTGTGAGTCCGATCCTAGGTAGAGGTTAATATTTAGGATAGACTCTCCTGATCCAGCAGGTGGTTGGACTAGATGAACTCCAAAGTCCCTTCCAACTCTGTAAATATCTATGAGCTTTTAGTTTTAGAGATAGTGGCATTGGTTTCAGTCCATGGACCAAAATAAAACTGAAGCTTTGAAGAAATAGCATCGAAGAAGGAAATAGTTCATATAACATCACTTCCTGATACTATAGAAATTATCATTCAAGGTTGTTTAAGAGATATAACTGAATGCCCTTATACAGATACTCCTTGACTTATAACCACAACTGAGCCTAAGATTTCTGTTGTTAAATGAGATATTTGTTAAGTGAGTTTTGCCTCATTTTATGACGTTTCTTGCTAAATGTCAACTAACTAAACGTTAGTTTCTTGCTAAATTCATTCAATTGTTAAATGAATCACTGCAGTTGATCAGTTAGTAACCTGTTGTTGAGTTCTGTCTTCCCCATTGACTTTGCTTGTCAAAGTTCGCAAAAGCTAATCACGTGACTTTGGGACACAGCAATGGTCATAAATATGAACTGGTTGACAAGCATCTTAATTTTGTTCACATGGTCATAGGGATGCTCCAAAGCTCATGACTGTGGAAAATGGTCTCACTTTTTTAATGCCGTTGTAACTTTGAACAAGCACTAAATGAACAGCTGTAAATCAAGGACTATCTGTAAATTGTTAATGTAAAATGCTCCCAGTGTGGGGGTTGGAATTGGAAAAAATAATGGAAAAAGACTACATCCCATCTTCATTTGACAGCTCATTTTCAGGTTTTTTTAAAAAAATCCACAGGGATTGACAAGATCACTTACCAACTCATATATCTTGAATGTTGTTATGCTATTTTTTTAGAAGAATAATTTGATCCTAGGAATATTATCTTTTAGGTTGCACCAAATATCCCATCCACCTCTGCAATTGCTGACTCTTTGTAAATAATCAATATGTATGCCTGAGTTAGTAGCCATAATCTTCCAGCAATGAGCTCCAATATCAGGGTTATCCCAAAATGAGAATTGAGTCATGCTCCTTCCTTCCTTCCTTCCCTCCCACCCTCCCTCCCTCCCTCCCTCCCTCCCTCCTTCCTTCCTTCCTTCCTTCCTTCCTTCTCGCCCCCCCTCCTTTGTTAGCTGCCAGGAAATAAATTAAATAAATAATGAAATTATTACTTCTGTCATTTTCTCCCTTTCCCTCTCTGCAAAATATGTTTTTTATCACTTGCCTGATCCTGTATGTGTATAGCTCTGGTGACTTACTGCTAAGGTAACTTGAATCCTGAATATTCACAGAAATCTCTGAAATGTCTCACCAATCAGATATGGAAAACAAATGTTTTATAGTGATTTAGCAATCATTTATTCCCAGAGAACATTTTCTTGCTTTAGTTCTAGTTTGTGCAAAATTAATCACAAGTTGGGTCCTTCAAAATATCAATTAACAGTTTGCCCCAAAGCAGAGCTCTTCTTGGTTGTTTCTTGATCTCCCATTTTTAAAATCAACACATTCTCGATTATAGCACCATCTGCTGACAGATTCCTCCAGAGACCTTAATTCTGCATGATTAACTCTGCATAAACTGGTTTAATTAAAAGGGAATAAAGATTTGGAATCATAGCTTGAAACTCTCCTGATGACATATTATCCTGTAGTCTGCTATGTATTAGCCTGTATTTATTACTAAAGATGGAAGGAGTAAATATAAACAAATAGAAATAAATAGAAGAATTCCTTTAGTTCAACAGTATGTAGTACCTATGCAGGTAGCTCTCTTTGTACTATTACAACAATGACAATATACCTGAGTAATTTAGTTTCTAATCAGAAAATGCCATATTCTTTTTTTTAGATATATATTCCTCTAATGGATTTCCGTGTTTCATTTTCTCTTTTTAGTAATTAAACATAAAAGTTTAAATTCCACTCAAACTGAGCTGGTGCCTTATGACTAAGTGGACATATCTGGATAACTTTTAGGAAATAGTATGAAAATGAGTCACCACTGATAAAACAATCCAGAAAAGGGCAATTTTCCAGTATGTCCTACAGATGTGGTATTCCCTGGAGAAATGCCACCTAAGTTTTAACTGTCTTCTCCTTGTTAGTTTATGAGAGCCTACACAGTCAGCCAAGTGCTGCCACCTGTTGAGGCTTTTACATATACATTGATATACATATGTATAAATTGCTAAGATATATATTTCTATGTGTTTCTTTCATATTCTTATTTATTGTTGTTATATTTCTTTCTTTAATATCTGAAATATTGACAGTCCAAATACTGACTTTGCCAAAATTGTGCCTTATGGACATAGGTTCTCCTAGTGTTTTCTTCTTTTGCATAATATGTGTAGCGGTAATTAGTGGTAATTCATGTGAGATATATTTATGTTATGGTGTTGTTATTCAGCACAACAAATCTACATTTTCTTTAGCCATACTAGATGTGACTAACTTTAACTGCATGCATTTCAATAAAATCAATGCCCTGGATTGAACACAAGATAATTTTGTTTGCTTCACTAGGCATCTCGATCTAAAAGTAGAGAAGTGCAGACTTAGAAATATATTCCAATTATTCAGCATAAAGACATATTTATTGGATCAGATGCTATGGATTCCTGCCTGGACAGGAGTCTGAACTACATGATGTCCAAGCCTTCATTCTACGATTCTACAAGTCAAGTACTTTGTTCCCTTATTCCTTCAGCAAAGAACTTAATATAGGTTAAACAAGTCTCTGTCAAAGCATAGTTAGTCACACTGAATTTAACAGGACTTACACAAATAAACGTGTAGCCTATTTGAGTTTTAAGTAATTATGAAGATCTAGTGATAGGCCTGTATTCCTTGCAAGTCAGGATAAATAGGCATTTAGCTTTATAGAATAAATTAAACTTTTTTTTGAATTTCCTCTATTTTAATGAGAGAATGTTGTACTCATTTTGAGATGAGACAAATTAATTTATCTCTGTGTCAGCCAACTAGGATAGACAGAATTTGTGTTGGATTGTACTTTTTAAACACTCTTAAAACTTTCATAGTAATTTTTCCCTCTTCCTTTTTCTTAAGGCTCCTCCTTTACACTAAAGGACAATAAAAACTTGCTTTTAATTCAATTGTGCCTATGATTTAGTACTTAATATGTATTTAATACTATGGGTTATATTTTATTAGCACATTTTCAACAATATCTCTGTTTTTCACTGGTAAACTAGCTGCCCAATTAGAGACAGAGAGAGAGAGAGACGGAGAGAGGGAGAGAGAGAGGGAGAAAGAAAGGAATGAATGAATGAATAAATAAATAAATAAATACATTTTACTGGCTTTCAGCTTTCCTGAGCAGGTTTTAAGACCATCAGATCTGGCAACATTCCTTAATGTTACATGAAAACTATGAGGAGATTATTATGACTATTTTCCATGAAACATTTTTTCATTTGTTAAAATGAACAGGAATATCTGATGATTGAAGGTTGACATTAGAAATATTTATTGCCAGTTTCTTTTCCAACTAAGAATGTTGAAAGTATAATTTCCCTCTTAACTGTATACAGATTATCCCATTTTAAAATTATTTATTTATTTAGTAAATTTATATGCTGCCTATCTCACTGTCCAGTGACTCAGGGCACAAGGCAGTGCTTACTTAAAAGTAGATTGCAATATTTATTACCATTTACCAATAAATTGTAACAGATCTGATTAAAAATGATACTTAATTTACATAGTGATGCAAGGGCACAATGGTTCAGCAGTTACAGACGCTGAGCTGGTCAGCTGCTGACAGTCCAGGTTCCAGTCCTGACCACCGCGCAACATGTTGAGCTCCTGTTACTTGCTCCAGCTCCTGCCTACCTAGCAGTCTGAAAGCATGCAAATGTGAGCAGATTAAGACATATCATTTCAATGGGAAGGTAACAGCATTCAGTGGCCTCAGCATATAGTCATGCTGGCCACATGACCATGGAAATGTCTTCAGACAATGCTGATTCTCTCAGCTAAGATACAGAGATCAGCACGTCTCCTAGGGTTGGACACAACTGAATAGGGGAAACCTTACCTTTTTTACACAATGATAATATAAGTTATAAAACACAAATACATTTCAATCATTGATACTCTGAATATCTGGCTCCTAGATAATAGAAGGCTTCCATTATCATTGGCATGAATGTGTATATTCCGAGATTGGATTTATTAAAGTTTAGGTAAGAAGTTTTCATTCTGAGATCACTATTTAATAAAAAGATACGATACACTTGCTTCAGAGGAATCTAGAACCAGTTAAGGACAGTTCAGTAAGACTCAGGCATTACTCAGAGCAAAAATGACTTAAACTTTACCTGATTCCTTCTGAAATTTCAGGAGTCATAAAAAGTGTGAATCCAAAAAAATTGTGATTTCTTTGTAACTTTTCTCTGATCTGTTTTTGAACTACCAAATCAAAGCATTTATGACAGGGCGAAGAAGGAATTTATCGAAAACAATTCTTATCCCTTTTGTGCGCATGTATGTGTGTATATTTTTCTTAAACAACCCTGATAAATGAAGCACAATTGAACATGATGTGAGATTTGCAACTAATTCAAGAAGAGACTCAACTTCACTTTTGATTGTTTAATTTCTTAATCTGAAAAATCAACTGTGTTTCTGTCATGAAACAGTCAATCACATTTTAGCCTTTTGCATTTTACAAATGCTCTCATTGTTGTAACTTTAAGGTTCTGTGCATCATGTGAGCCCAGAAAATTGAGATAACTGAATAAACCATTGTTTTGTTAACTATAGTGTATCATATATACACAGCCATGAAATTCTGCAGAATCTTCACAATTTCACCTCTTTTCTCACTAATTTATTGAAGGAGAATATTAATTTCAATTCAGTTTATTGCGAACATGTGATTTAATGAAAAACGGTAACATTTTCAAATGATTCAGTAATTCTTTCCTATCCTTTTGAATGTGACATCCATCATCTTTATGAGATGAGCAAAAACATTTAATTAGAGCTTTTATAATCAAGAGGCAAAGATGCTTAGCAAAGAGTTGAGAATTTTAGACTTGAATTAACAGAGATGCTCTTTGGGACAAGATCATAGTTATTCTGACATATTCTTTCATGCAAAGTAAACTAATCCTGTAGAATAACTAAGAGATCCATTTCTCTGGTCATGAAAGTGCCTGGTAATTAACATCTATTTAGCACTTACTATTCTGTCTTTCTACTCTTTGCAATTCTTTCTACTTATTTGGAAGTATTTGGAACACTGCCTTTCCTTCCTATGTCACATTAGAAATGGCTCGGCATTCTTTGCAATTATTTATTTAAAGCATATAGTAGTCCTTTATGCTAAAAGAGGTTGAAATAGGTATAGATTTGAGCTTATCAATTTACCCTGCCTTACTAGAGAAGGCTGCAATTATATTAGATCTTTGGCTATTGACTTTATACTACTGGACCAGTGGTGGGTTTCAAAAATTTTTACCACTGGTTCAATGGGCATGGCTTGATGGGTGCGCTTTGTGTACACACTTTGCAGATACATGTGCTAAATGAGCACTTTGCACAGGCACAGAGGCATTTTGAGTCACTTCCTGCAATTCTGCACTCTCCCTGATGCTTCAGCAGCTGCAACACAGCAATTGCTGTGCCACGCAAAGCAGCTGTGCTTCAAAAGCAGAACATAAGGGTTAGTATGGGAGTCCAGGCAGGCAGGTGGGCCCAACACAGGGCATCAGTGAGAAGTGGTTTGGTCTTCACTGCTCATCTCTGCTACCGGCTCAGCAGAACCAGACCAAACTGGTAGAATACTGTTAAGCCTGGGTTCCCCAACCAGGGTTAGGAGAACAAGCGCAAAACAGAATTGTGCAGCGTAAGTTCAGATAGCACACAGATAAATGAGTGAGCTAAGCTCTGTATGTTTATTAACATTACAGTAAAAAAATACCAGATACGCTGTGTGTTATCACAATTATAGTTTTATTCCATTAATATAGCATAGTCATAATACCAGTCCAAATAGTCATGTATCATTTAGTCAGTCCATTCAGCGGATATTCAGTGTAAGCAAAGTCCATGTAGAATAATCCTGGGTCAGTTTCACTTACAAATCAGTCCTTTTTCTCTCTTCCCGTGCGAGCCAATGCCAGGTCTTCCAAGGAGTAATTAGGAATCATTCAAAGCCAGAAGAGCGAGCACGCTGCATTTGCTTGCTTCTTAAAGGAGTTTTCATAACCACTTCCCCCCAATCACTTCCCACAGTTAAAGTTACAGACACTTATACATACAAACCAGGATTAATTATTTATTATTTTACCTAAAACCAGCTTAGGTAAAAAACAATGTTATCCCTAACATTCTCCCCTTTTAGGTAAATAATAATTATAACCCCTTTACATTTTTAATTCATATTTTGTACAACTCTCGAGTAAATTCATTACTCCTTGTGCCTTTGTAAATTGGTCTGCAAGTTTTCTTCTGTCATGCAGTATTCAATTTAATTAAGCCCATTTTTACTGATTCTCTTACATTTAGGTATCTTAGATCAGTTATGTTTTGATCTAGTTTTTCTTACAAGCAAATACTAGTAGCTAACTTTTATAGCTGCTTGGTTATCCTTCATACACTGATAATGGCATCTTTTACAGCTATCCCATGTTACCAATAATGTTTGTACATAAGATCAAATCAGTGACATAATAAACGGACAGACATGAAATTCCGCTTCCATTGTGGAATAAAGCTAATATGCTGTTGTCTAATTGACCTCCACCCTATTAGTGTTTTACCAAAATAATATAGCCATCCCAGAAGTTGATTTTCTAGTGTTTTATATTCAGTTGCAAAAACTTGCATCATGCATAGGCACTAAGAGCTCAAAATCCACCCTTTGGTTTCTTATAATACAATGCATGTTCATTCCCTTAAGATATCTTACAATCCTCTTTGAATGCTTTGCCAATGACATTGATGGATCTTGCAATTAAAACGTGCCAGCTGGATTTACACTATAACCTATCATCTGCCTCGACCAATGTTATTATATATAAGCTACCAATCAAAGAGTTGATATATTGTCTATCAAAATTTGGCGACTTGATCATCTAGTTTTGGCAAACTTCCTGACTCATGGGAAGTGCTTTGCCAGTTTGCAAAGTCCAGTTTAACGTTTTAATTAATTGGCAAATTTATCTTCTTGAGATATCTTAAAACCATTTTTGTTTTGTAATAAGTCAATGCTCTAATATTTTTTAATTTCACCCAAATGTTTACCTTACCTGCTTGGCTAATAATGATAAATCTCATTAGCTTCATTATTAGTCTTGGCTAATTAAAGGCAATATCAGCTCGTAAATTAATAACAATAATACACGCGTTCCATTATTTTCTCTGTTTAAACACACAACGATCTGCTAAACCAGATTTAAACCTATATTGTTTTAACTCTTTCACAAATATATTGGTTCCACTCAAAACCCAGATTGTTTTCAATCCGTACAGACTCTTTTGAGGTTTCAACAATCATTACTATGTACATTATTTTCTTTTCACCAATGGTTTTCTTAAATATATAGTGGCCTGCAATGGTGCATGTAGATAAGCAGTTTTCTACAGTCTAAATGGTAATTACATAGTTTTTCTTAGACCTGGCCCACACAATGCTGCTCTTAAAGATGTTGCTTTTAAGGCTTGTGCTAAAAAACTTCATCGTAATCAGATTGCAGTTTGATTAAATCCTTGGAGCTACTAACCTAGCTTTATGGTTAACAGTCCCATCATTTCCAGTTTTATTTTAAACTATCCATTGCACCCAAAATGGATTTTTGTCCTGGAGGTAATTTGGCATAATTCATAAACTTTCATTTACCTTTAATGAATTGTAGTTCTTTTTGCATTTCCTTTAGCCAATTCTCCTGATCCTTAGCAGAGACATCCTGAGTTTCATCTTACATTAGTAGGAACTTTAGTACTGTGGCAAACTATACTTGCTTGTATACCTATCAGGTGGTCTAGTTACACGTGTAGTAACATTCGAGGTATTAATAAGACTTACAGGGACTGACTTTTCCTCTCTTAATTTTCTGATTTTTACCTCTTGTCCCTGATCAATTATTTCCTTTTGCTCCTGGTCCAATTTGCTCTTCGTGACTTCTTCCTTAATTGGACCTTCTATAAACTAATCTGATCTTTCTGGCCTTATGTAGGGTCAAATTTATACTTTCATAATTAACATCTTGCTCCAATCCTAGTCCAATCGCTACATGTTCTAGAATTTTACAACTAGCACTGTGTTAAACTCTAGGATGTACCTGGTTCCCAGAATCTGTAAATCTATGATTAGAAATAATCCTACAAAAATTAGATCTTTTAGCTCTATCTGTCCTTTGTGTCTAAGTTGTGTTAGCGGATATGCACCGCATGCGTGTGTGCTCCAAAATGTGTGCATATAACTTAAATCAGGTCTTGTACCATGGCCACCCAGTTGTGAATCGTAATCACGCTGTTGTTGAATTAACAACATTATTAATATATGATTACCACACATTATTGCTTCTCCCCAAAAATTGTCAGGTAATCCTGAATCAGACCATCATAGGTTCGTGCCATTGATTGTAATGCTTTGGCCTCTTTCTCTCTATAAATCATATGTGGGCCTATATGTGCAGGACATTTTATGGTTGAATACCTAACATTCTTTAGTCTGTCTGGGAATTATTATTTGTAAATTCTGTACCATATCTGCTTATTAAGAGTTACTAATTTCTTTTTTCAGTTTTCTTTCTGCCGAATTTCATCCCAATTAAAGAGATTTGATATGCTTTCAGTTTGGCTCTTCATAAATAAGCAAAAACCCCATATCTAGAATAGTGGTCCATGATTACTTCCTAGTAGTTAACGAGGCTCCTCCTACACTTGGTTTTTCGGACCATATTAAATCAAGCAAATTACTACTTCTAAAGGCTCTTTAGTAGTAAATCATCAAGTCTATACCGGATAACCCTGCTCTTACTTGATTACAAGGCCATTACATTGCCAAATACTTATTACAAGATTTCAACTTATTCCCTTAGATAATCAACAGTTTCTTAAGCATTTTAAAATTTAAAGCCCTAGCCCTCGATGTAACAAGTGAATTACATTCGTCATGAGGTTTCTTTATTTTCATAAAATTGTGTTAGCCACGTTGTAAACCATCATCATTTAACACATGATAATTCACCTCTTAAAGATGCAGTAATTCTTTTATCTTCTTTTTCAATTATGCAGATATCTCCCCTAAATGTAACTACATATCCCTAGTTTAACCAAAATTCGTAACTGAAATTAAATTAAAACTTAAGTTGTGGCTACCATATAAATTTTTACATTCTCTTTTATAAAAGAACAACATGCTATACCTTGACCTTTAGCTTTCAGTTTCCAGCCATTGGCTAACGTTATTCTGGCTGTTACTCTGGGACATTTTAATAAAAATTTTGTTATCATTTGTTTATACAATGGGATGCTCCACTGTCAACCACCCATAGATTATTTTTTACAGCTCCGATTATACGATGTAACTCTAAATGTTTGATTTATCTTTTGATGACTTATTAGATATTTCTGGCGCCAGCGTTCTGGCGCTTTGCCTTTTACAAAATGCTTGCCAAAATGTCTCTTCCTCCACAATGTAAAACACTTTTTGAATTGCGTATGCAGTAGGAGATCATTATTCTTCTGTTTGAGGTTGCTCCTCCTTAAATTCATCTCTTTCAAAGCGCTTCTTCTGGCCTCTTAATCAATCTGCCAGTTATATCAGTTAAAGGTGTAAAACTTTCCTTTGGCAAAATTTCAAGTGAAGTATCGTAGTTATCATAACTTTTCATACAAGCGAAGCATAGGAATTATGTAGACTTGGTGTAGGTCAGAGAAAAATAAGCTCTTTCTCGTTGCATCTGAAAAATGTTTTTTCATATTTTTAAATTGAACATCAGCATGATCATCCATTGTTTGGAGATGCGTCCTGAAAAGCGTTCCGTGTCAGATTTATGTGAGCACCATACATTTTATCTCGAAACATAAATCTTCTGTAGCTTCTGCCAACATCCGAGAGCCGTTCTTCTCTCCGTGGATATTAAACAAGCTGTTGATCAGGTTAATGTTTAAGCCCAATATGCAAATGCTTTTTGATTTTTTTATGCATTAAATTCATTCTATCTTTAGCTCTGTCCTTCCCTCATCCTTTGATCCCATTCTTCTCATTTGGTGGCATTCTCAAATTATGTTCCACAAGCCTTCTCTTTGTAGAAGTAGACTAGCATTTTGCAGGACCATGATACATAACGTTTGTTTCCATCAGCTTGGATAGTAAGGGACAAACTTTGTAGATTGACTTGTGCCATTGTTCATAATGTATATAAACATAAATTAATAAAACACAGCTGGTCTGTTTACTGTAATGTATAAACAACACAAACTCGCACTCTTTACATAAAATCTGTTTTATCTAGTTAAACTGACTATTGCAGCCTCTGCGGCCATTAACCAGTGTTTCAAAGCGCTGGGTTGCCAACCAGGGTTAGGGAGACAAGCAAAAAAACAAATGTGCAGCGATAAGTCAGATAGGCACACAGATTAAAATGATGTGAGCTAAGCTTGTATTTTATTAAACATACAAGTAAAAATCCAGATACGCTTGTGTTATCACAAATTATAAGTTTATTTCCATAATATAAGCATAGTCATTTAATACCAGGCCAATAGTCATGTATCATTTAGTCAGATCCATTCAGGGATATTCGTTAAGCAAAGTCCATGAAGAATATCCTGGCGTCAGTTCACTTACAAATCAGTCCCTTTGTTCTCTCTCCCGTGGGGTGCAGCCAATGCAGTCTTCCAAGTATAATTAGGAATCATCAAAGCCCAGAGAGCGAGCACGCTGGCAGGCTTGCTTCTTTTAAGGAGTTTTCATAACCACTCCCCCAATCACTTTCCCACAGTTAAAGTTACAGACACTTATACATACAAACCAAGATTAATTATTTATTATTTTACCTAAACCAGTTAGGGTAAAAACAATGTTATCCCTAACAAATACCACCACTGCACTGGATCCATCATTGCTACCATAGTAATACCTGCCATACTAAAGGGAAGATCGTTTAGGCAATTCCTTTTGGGAATTTCCTTTTATGTTTACCACTTTAATATTCTTTCTACATTGTCCTTCAGAATTTCAGTGATTTACTATGTGTTTGACTTTATGGAGACACTTCCCTTACTTTTTATTCCAAATCATAATCTTACATATGGGTTTACTTTATGGGGTTTTTTGATACTTGATTTTGTGGGAAACATATAAGAGAGCGTGGTGGCTTTCATTATTTGTTTAATATCAATCTTGACAAGTCTGAATTTGCAAACTTTACATACTTTTTCAGTGTTACCATTACATAATAACTTGCCACTGATTAGTCATTGATTAGCAATATGATTGCTATTCATACAAGAACTGTAAAGTATTGCTGATACATATCTGACATTTTTTTGAGACCACATAGATAATTGGTGGTGAGGAGGAATAACCATATTTTCATTGCCTAGAAGATTTAAAGCAAGGAATGTTTTAGAATGGAGGGGTGGGGTATCAACCCAAACAGATGCTGAAAATGTGTAAAATATAATCAACGGGAAAATACTGTACCATCTGTGGTGAAATAGAGCAGGGTTTACCAAAGTAATCAACAGTGAATCCAATAGTTTGATGGGACTATCTGCTATGGCTGTCATTATTTTTATTACAAATAATAATAGTAGCACTATTAGTCAAAATAATATTTTTTAAAATTTATTTTCATATAATAAAAGTTTGGGGGCTGATGAGCAATCTGAAACTTCAGGAAAGGATTGATGAGCTGAAGAATTTGGAGACACTAAATTAAAACAAAAATTCTGATTATAAATAAATATAAAGGATCAGAACCCCAAGCAAGTTAACTATCATCTTGCATATCTGATTCCAAATATTAGTTGTCAGACTTTCACTTCTGCCTTGCTTTCTTTTCAACTTAAAATTTTAAGCTTTTGATTTTAATTCCATCTTAAATCCCCTATATGTCTTTATAGTTGTTTTCTTAGAAGATTTCTCTATAATACGAACTGGCTGCACTATCTGAGAACACTTGAGACACTAACTTCTGAAGAGAAACAGCTAGTGAAGGTGGAGCTACTGTTACGAAGCCACCAATAATTCCTCTTATTCTATCATTTTATATATAAATTGTGAAATTTCAGCTGGAAGTCATTTTACCGGTAAATTAGCCTGTATGCACTTGCTCTTTCTAAAAAATTACATTCTCACGGAGGGAAGTTGAGAGGTTAATCTATTTAACAGAATATTGTGCATGGCTTCTGGGTTGTATATTTACTTTGGCTGGTTGCAGTTAAAAGTTGAAGCACTCTGGTTGTGCCTGTGAGCATTCATGAGAATTAGGATCTGATCTGCTCAATGATAAGTGAAGAAGGTTTTACAGCTTTAACAGAAAGGAGATTTATTTACCTGAAATACTTTATAGGGAATAGATAAACTGCAATTCTCAGCTAACTACATACTACGGTTAAAGGACCTGTCACACAGGCCGACGGATGCAAAATGTTTGTAAAAAGGACAAAGCGGACGAGCAAAATGTTCCATCCGTTGTTATCCGCTCTCAA
>BHFT01049461.1:0-31312 GCA_004320025.1 Laticauda laticaudata | reverse complement strand
CAAACGTTTTGTCCGTTTTTAATCCTTTATATACAAGATGCATAAGCTTACATCCTTTCTATTTCCGTGCTACTAACGCTGTGCAGACCTTCTGTGCACCTTTTGTTTCCTCCCTCTTTCCATTTTCAGCTGCAGCGGATGTGAGTTGAGGGGAGGGCCAGCGGATGCAGAGAGGATACAGCAGACATATAACGGATGATAACGGACATGGAACCTTTGTTGCTCGTATATGTCATGGATGTACATCGTACGCGGCAGAAAGTTCATCCATTCACAAAGTTTTGTGCAGCTCAAAACGTCTTGCATGGATGAAATTGCAGTGGATGGATGCTCGACAGATAGAGCATATGAAACACGTATGCAATGAGTACAAAATGGATGCATAGCATTTTCAAACGGATGGCAAGCTTTTTTTAATGCTTTACATCCTCTTTGCATCCGTAAGTGCAGTGGGACCGGGCCTTAAACATGGTACATGAATCATGCCCTTGCTTGATTACTAACCAGGAAATGTGCTCAAGATAGAATGGCTGTTGAAGATGACCTGAAATATTCAGCTGGCACTGAATGCAGCTGCCTGCCTGCTGAACACCACAAATGGATATAACAGAGTAATACTATGGTGTATGACTGCACTGACTGCCTGTTTTAATCCAGTGTATATGATAGAATATTCCCGATAAAGGCCTCTACAGCTTGGGTCCTAGCTACCATCACAACTATGGTTTCCAGATAGGCTGCCCACCCAATATATATAAGTCAAGGGTAGATGTTACAGGTTGGCCACTGCTTAGGACACTGGCCTGACAGACTACCTTTCTGTTTACAGCCCATTGCAGTGACCTGTCTTGCACACCCCAGATCAGGATAGATTTTCCTTTAATATCCTTCAGGAGGGGAGTCAAAATTATGCTTTTCTGCAGAGCCTCATGAGAGACAGCAGTAAATGGGAATTTGATTTAAGTATCAGCATTGCTGATTATGATTTTATGTTGATTTTGGACATTTATTGGCTAAGTTATCCTAAGGTGATAAATTTGGTGACATACAAATAGCTAAAATAGCAGGAACAATTAAGCAAATATCACATTAGGAAGATTATAAATGTAGTAGTGATTTTAGTTATCTGAACTGACAGCTCGGTTATTTCTTGTAGCTCAAACAGACCAGAGAAGCAATTCCTTTCCAAGCTGTGGTGGAATAATGTATTAGTTGGTTGTATGAATGTGCTACCATGTTGAATTTATTTTGTATTCTTCTGATACGCTTTTGACATGTTTTAAACTGTAATCAAATTTTGTTTTAGTAAAAAGAAAAACATATTTTGCCTCAATGAATGATTTAGAAATAAGAACCCAGCAAGTGATTGTGATGTGGTGTTTGGGGCACTGTTCTGGAGTAGCTTTCAAATTTCATTGTATCTGCAGAATGCAATGACAATAAAAGTTAAGATAAGATAAGATAAGATAAGATAAGATAAGATAAGATAAGAAAAGACATAATGCTCCCAGGAAAGTTTGATGGTCTACTTCAAACCAGTAAAATCAGTAAAATTATTAAGTTAATGGATTCATAAAATGTACAAGATATTTTTGAACAAGCAGCGATGGTTCAAAGAAAAATATCAACTGCTCAGCAATGAATAATACAAATACTTGGGATGGAATAGAAGTCATCGGTATAAAAAAACCCCCATAGCTCAATCTGTTGTTCAGAACTCCCTGCTTAGTTGTCCAAAGCTTATCTAAAGTTTTTTCTCACATCATTTGTTCCTTTCACAAGGAACAGAACTGAACAGTGAACCACCTGGCAAGTTGGTCACGCAGCATGACTTTTACATTATAATCATCTCATCATGAAGCTGAAAATAGCATCGCATAGAAGCCTTAAAACAGTAATACTGCAGGGAGAAAGTCAATATTAAACTCCTATAGACAGCCTACACATTGTCATTTTGTGTCCCATTAATTGAAAATCAAAATCCTCAGGAAACCAGACATCTACATCTCTGTCAAATGTTGCCTAATACTGTGGAAATACGTTTACTTTTTATATTTGCTTCCCATATCGACGATACAAGGAACTATAATGATACAGTCTAACTAAAATCAAACCCTGAAGACTTTAGTTTGATTTCCAGAAGGAAGTTAAATATGACCCTCCCTCAGTAACACAGTATGATTGACTTTAGTTCGACTATTCCTTGAATTCATTTGAAGTCAGAGCTGAACACAAATTTTGCTTTTGTAACAAGCAATAGTTTAGGCTGGGTGTTAGCAACTTGTGGCTCTTCGGGCCCTGTCAGGTGATCCCACCACTGGCTGGACCTGCCCCTCACCTCCCTCTCCCAGCCACTCCTCACCTAAGAAGGGTGATGGTGGCGGATGTAGACTCACTCCATATTCACTGTGGGAACAAAGCACTCCTGTACTCTTCTTCCAGATTTTCTTGGTGCTGTGCGCACCTTGGCCGCTTGGGCAGACGCACAACTTGGCCTCCACCCCGAAACACTGGCCTGGCCTGGCTGGGGCTGACGCCACTGCTCTCACCATCCCCATGGCCTGCTTGCTGCTCTTGCAGCACCTTGTGGAACACACTTAAATTTAGCATGCTTCACAATGGGGAAAATGGTGCCCCCCCCTCCTCCTCCTGGAGTCCATTACAACACAGAGCATCAGCTGCAAGCTGGGCCAGGCCAGTGTTTCGTGGTGAAGAGAAAGTCATGCATCTCCCCAAGCAACCGAGGTGTGAGCAGCTGGAAGAAGAGGCAATTAGAGGGGCACTTCGCTCCCACTCTGGAATGTAGAAAGAGAGAAAGACAGAGAGAAAGATGAGAGAGAGAGAAATGAGAGGGAGAGAGAAAAAAGATGAGAAAGAGGGAGAAAGAGAGAAAGAGAGATGGAAAAAGAAAGCTGAGAGGGAAAGAGAGATGAGAGACAGAGAAGAGAAAGAGAGAGAGAGGAGAGAGAGAGAGAGAGAGAGAGAGAGTGAGATACATACAGAGAGAGATACCTGTTTCCCAGAGAAAATACTGGGAGCCACAAAAACAGGGTAGGCATGACTAGGGGTAGGGTCATGTGACTGGGTGGGAGTGAGTAACATCAAAATGGCCATGCCCAGCCAGGTTTTGTGGCTCCCAAAGTTTTCTTTTCTCCAGGAAATGGATTCAAATGGCTCTTTGGGTGTTTAAGGTTGCAGACCCCTAGTATAAGCCTTTATACTGGAGGTTAGAATAGAATGGAATGGAATAGAATAGAATTGAATTCTATTCTCATAAAATTTCTGCCTATTACAGCAAAGACTGACATTTTCAAAATTTTGATATACCAAAAAGCTAATCAGAATCCTTATTTGTGCTAGCCCTCCATTACCAAATATTTAATCTCCTAATTCAGCTAACTACTATTCGTTTTTCTGATCAAATGAGTAAATTTCCAAATATGAGCTACATCTCCTTGTTCTTGTCTTCCTCCTCCTCCCTCCAGAAGGATATAAGATGAAATATTTGACTTTTGCCAAATTACTAAGATTTTTTTTTAATTTGTTATCTTTGTGTGGCATGGAATGTCAGAAAAAAGGAAGACATAACTATGAGGTTGTACTCTTATAAATGGCATCATCATTCCTCCAGTACATTTTGTGTAAATGGGAGATTCTGTTGGCACAATGAAATGATTGTCTAGGAGATCACAGTAATTAACTGGGGTCTACTGATATTTTAAAATGGTTATTTAAAGGCTGAGAAATTTGGAAATGTTGGTAACTAAGATACTTGATTCTTTAAATTTGCTCTTTGAAGAAGATACTTTATTTTCCTGTACAGAAAAGTATATTATTTGTTACTGTATTGATGAGTTTTAAAATGATAGAACCTTTACAATAAACATTCATTATAGTTAATGTTCAAGTACTTGTGAAGTAGGAAGAACATAGGAAATTGCTAAAATTAGATAAGACAATGGGATAATCTTTCATAGAGGCTGTCATCTCTGATCAGGGCCAAATTATACATAGCTATACAGGGGTGGGATTCAATTTTTTAAACAACTGGTTCTGTGGGCATGGCTAGGTAGTTGTGGCCAGGTGGGCAGGGCCATATTTGGGTGGGCACGGCTTCTTTTTTGCAGCACCCCCCCCATTTTTTTGCCTCCTGGGCCTCAGGAGGGGAGGGGAGGGGCTACTCACCTGGGGGGTATTTTTGCTCCCAGGAAGCTTCCCTGGGGCTCAGGAAGGCAAAGAACAGAGCCTGGAGGGGCATGCAACCCCTCTGTACTCCATTTTTGAGTTTCCTGGGCCTCAGGGGAGCCTCGGGGGGGGGGTTGTTTTTCCTCCCAGAAAGCTTCCCTGGGGCTCAGGAAGCAGGGGTGGGATTCAACCAGTGTTACTACCAGTTCAGTGAGAATGTGTTTTGTGTGCACCTGTACAGCATTTGCAAAAAACCATCAGTTGTGTCACCCGGACAGCTAACAAGCATTCTGCGTGGATGTGCAGCGTTTGAAAATCCTCTTCTTTCCTACTTTTTCAACCTCAGCTGTGCCGCACAAAGTAGCTGATGTTGAAAAAGCAGGAAATAAAGGACAGCCAAGAGCCTGGGCGGGCAGGTGGGCCAAACAGATGACCAAAAGTTACAGCGAACCGGTTCAGTGTCTGCTGCTCTTTAGAGCTACCGGTTCGATATAACTGTGCCAAACAGGTAGTATCCCACCCCTGTCAGGAAGGAAAAAAAATGGAGTCTGGGTGGTACAGAGCATCTCCCTGCACTCCATTTTTGAGCCTCCTGTGCCTCGGGGGAGCCTCCTGGGGGACATTTTTTGCTTCCAGGAAGCTTTCCTGTGGCACAGCTCCCCACCGTGAGCCCCCTTTTGCCTCCTGGGCCTGAGGGAAGCCTCCTGGGCGAAGCAGTAAGACAGCGAGGGGGATCTGGGCACAGCTAATCATCAGAACAGCTGATTGTTGGGAGGAAAAAAAAACCTTAAGGAGTGACTGGGAGGGGGAGAATGCAGTCAGCACCATCGGGCATGCATGTGATGTCACACATGCAAGATAAGGACTGACTGGGAGGGAGGGGAGGGGCAGGTGAAGAGGGGTGGACCAGCCAGGGGCATCATTTGCCAGTTCTCTGAACTGTGCAGAATCATAACAACCGGTTCTGTAGAACCGGTATGAACTGGTAGAATCCCACCCCTGTACCTATAACATGTTTATGGAAAAAAGAAAGTATATTTTCCTCTTGCCCCCTGGCAAACATAACATGAAGATGCTTTTCCTAACATTCTGAATTGTCAATGACAAGATCAAGCAAAACATTTGACATACATTCAAACAGCAATTCTTCCCCAAAAACCAATGCCATCCCCATCTGCAAAAACCACAAATCACAATAGAATAGAAAAGGGATTTACATATATTTCATACTTCTCATATTTCATATTGTGAAATTTGTGAGGAATAAGGATGAAACCTTTTGTACATTTACTGACATCTTCCTAAAAATCAGCCATCCAAAGGGATTGTTATTCCCTAACAGGAGAGCTTTTATTAACAGCAACAGGCACTTCCCTCCCAAGTAAAATTAATACCTTCCAGGAGTATGTTTCACTTAAATCATAAAGGACAAACAGGTTAAATTTTCTTTATCTGCATTTACTTTCTGACCTACTTCCAGCACTGCAGCTTACAGCGCATTCAGAAAGAATTCAGGCTCCTCTTCACTTTTGTCACTTTTGTTTTGCTGCAGTTGTTGAAATTCATTGTTCCCCTCATTAACCTATACTCAGTACCCCATAATGACAAAGTGAAAACAGAATTTTAGAAATGTCTGTACATTTATTAAAAAGGAAAATAAAAAGCATGTGATCAAAATTTGGGTGCTTGCCAACCTAACTGTAATAATTCACTAAATAATTATGGTAAAAAAGATTATTAAATGGGACAAAATTTACTTAACAACTGTGTTGTTTAGTAACTGAAATGTTGAGCTCAATTGTGGTCAAAAGTGATTGACTATCTATATCAAACCATGGACATTTATAGGAACAGTAGGAGAACTGAGGTTAACTGTAGTGGTTAATTTAAGTGATTGAGTGTTTTGACAAAAATATGCCTTGATAAATTCCTGCATTTTTCATCAATGGAGATATATGTGAACAAAAAGTGTTATGATTCAGTGAGAATAGGGCTTCAAGTAAGGTCTAGATCAGAGGTCACCAACCTTTTGGACCTCAGGGACCACCAAACTCATAATTTTGAACCACTAATATGAATTCTGATAGATGGTGGCTTGCTGACAGTCTCTCTCTCTCTCTCTCTCTCTCTCACACACACACACACAGACACACACACACACAAACACACACAGGGGTGGGATTCAAATTTCTTAACAACTGGTTCTGTGGGTGTGGACTAATTGGGTATGGCTTGATTTTTTTTATAAAAAAGAGCAACTTTTACCCAAAATCAGGCAAAGCAGGCAGGCAGATTGAGTTGCTCACAGAATCACAGATTCACTCAGATTCATCCATCTGCCATCAGACAAATTCATCTATCGGCCATTGGCTACCTGAGTCTGCATTCAATAATAGAAGCTTCAGTNGGGGGGATAGCAACTTAGCAGGCAAGTTTGTCAGATAAGGAGTGAGTGGGTGGGGAGGGTTCCTGGGGGACATGTGGGCGGCGCAGCCTTGTGTTCCTGTACAGCCTGGATTAATTGCTTGGGGGGTACTCTGGGGGGACATTTTTCTGCAGACTACCAAAATTTTCTTGTGGATCACCAGTGGGCCACGGCCCACTGGTTGGCAACCATTGGGCTAAATAACCCTTTTTGAGTCAATGGACCTGACTGTAATCTTAGTTTGAAATTTCTGCCAAAATAGAAAACATGACCAATCACCAATACTTTTTTCTCAAAAAACCAATTCATCAAATTATTCCCTGCCATTCCATATAGCCATTAGGATGTTCTGTTTGAATCACTTAAAATTTTGTTTGTGTTTGTGAGTTTTGTGTTTGTGTGTGTCTTGGAGTCAACATTGACTCCTAGCAACTGTCCTGAAAGTCCTGCCAATTTTCTGAGCAAAATTTGTCATTGCCTCCTTTCTAGGGCTGAGAGGGAGTGACTGACCAAAGGTTACCTAGCTCGCTTTGTTCCTAAGGTGGAACTAAAACTCAGTCCCAACACACCAAATATTTAACTTTTTTTTCCTGGAGTACTGAACACACTTTCAAGCAAAATACTGAATATTTAATTTTCTAAATTTGTATCAGTACTTCCATGGGGTCCAGAAGAAATAACTCTGGAAATAATTCTTCCTCCTGCTCCTATAGTTCCTTTTCTTCCACTTCAAAAATTTAAGGGAGCTTCATGACCATACACCAATAAGCATATACTGCTCCTCCAAATTAATTTTACTATCTTTCTTATGGTCTGCTGATTATTTTTTATATTAAGAAATTAATAGATATCACAACAGAAATTGTGAATCCTTTAAAGAATTATGCCAGTGAACTAACTTCTATAATGTTGCACTTATGAAAGAAAATTTTGCACATGATTGAAATAAGTAGTGCTAGTTAAAATAATACTACTCTTTCATGCAAAAGTATAAAGCAACTAAGTGTTATACTATAAAGTAGTTCTCATTCCTCCAAGATATCTTTGGCCCTTCCTTACTATTCTACTGGCACAGCTTCTTGTAAAAAACAGTGAGAAAAAGATGGGCTGTTTTCAGTTCCTCAAATAGTTTGAAGAAATTCAGTGTAATCATAAATGTATTTGTGTAATCCTGCCTCAAGACAAAACCCTGGAAAATTTCTAATAGTAGGTTTTTTTGTGTGTTATTAAAAAGTCCACTTAAACAATGAAAGGTTATGAATGAATAAAAAAATGGCAAGATATTTTTTGAGAGCTCTCCCATCAATGATAAATACCTTTTAAAGGTGGAAAGATGAAAGATGAAGGGTATTAGCTTGGAGCTTCTAGAAAGAAGATTAAAAGAAGCAAAATATAGATGGCAGGTGTCCTCTAGTGGTTTCAGTTAAAATAGCTATACTGAAAATATCTCTGTGTGAAAAAGGATCTGATTGATCTTAAATAATACTTAACTTCTACCGGTATTAGTTAATTTTTTTAAAAAAATTGTACGGTAGATTTTGTTTTCGAATAGAACAGAATAGAATTGGCCAAGTGTGATTGGGCACAAAAGGAATTTGTCTTTGATACGTATGTTCTCAGTGTACATAAAGGGGAAAAATACTGTACATTCATTAAAGAATCATAAGATACAACACTTAGTGATAGCCATAGGTTACTAATACCTTTCAAAGTCAATATCAAATTGTTCACAACAAGGATCACCTATAGGAAGTTACTGCCAAGATACCTGACCTCTGTTCCTCATGGACCTGGATCTCTCAAAAATAACAAAAATGTTGGCTTTGTTTTTGCCTGGATTGGGAATTTCTCCCTCTCTTTCAAAGGCCAGAATCATTGAAAGGAAATATATTAAGATAAGAAGCTTTGAAGTGGCTGTCATATTTTTTTCCTACTTGCTTTTGGATCTAACTCAACATGGCAAAGCTATACTGAATGTAGGACGAAGACATGTTTAGAGGAATGAAATAATAGTGATTATACAGCTGTGATGCAGACCTGCCAACCCCTGATAAAGGAAAATTTGGAGACCCATGAAAAAAAATCTGGAGATTCTATAAAAATAGTGAGATTCTATTTTTTTCCCGATCAAGATTAAACAAACCCCTTTTCCATCAAGGAAAGTCATTAACAGTTTATTTAAATGTTTTATTTGTGTTCCCTGTTGTAAGAAGATGCAGCTTTCTTTGATGATTCTAATAGGTCATCACTAGGACGAAACTTATAGCAAGGTATCATTTCTTCTGGATAAGCCAACTTCATGGCCAAAATGTTAGACAAGGTGCCATCAAGGTGCCATTCTTTTTCTTTTAACATCAGACATGGGTATATTTTAATGAATTTTACTATGGAACTTTACTAAATGCAGAGAAACTGGACACAAAATTGCATGTGACGATCGCAAACAAAAGCGTGAATAACTAAGCAATCAGAGTGTGTTATATCCGGTGGTAGAAAAAGCAAAATGGAGGCGCCCAGACTAAAAAGAAATGTACTGTATGCATATATGACTGTATGGTAATATTGATATTGCGTGATCTGAGAAGTGGTGTCATGTCGTTTGTGTGAGAATCAGATTTATGTGCATATAAGCTTTTTGAAAAAAAAAAGCATTTTAAATTCGGTGTGAGATTGAGGAGACCGTGAGAAATGACAAAAAATCGTGAGACTTACGGCAGAACCGTGAGAGTTGGCAGGGCTGGTGATGGCGAACTAGTGGCATGCATGCCACAGGTGGCACGCAGAGCTATTTGTGCAGGCATGTGAGCCCCAGCTCGCATACCTATACTGCACATGTGTGCACCTCCCAGCTGATTTTTGGCTCCTTTGAGGCAGTTTTCACCCTCCCAGAGGCTCAAGGGAGGCTGAAAAGCGGGCCTTCTGGAAGTACTGGAAGTGCCTGTTTTCAGCCTCCAGAGGGCTTCTGTAGCCCGGGAGAGGCCATTTTTGCCTTCCTCAGAGGCTCGAGGGAAGACTCTGCAGCCTTTGGAGGCCAAAAAATGGGCCCCTTTCAACACTAAATATCAGGAGGGTGAAAAAGGCCTCAAACAGGCCAAAAATCAACTGGAAGGTACATGCATGGACAGTGCAGGTAAGAGGGGGTGCACATGCATATGTAGGGGGGGCAGGGCACATTGCATTGTGGATGCCAGCACGTGCTTTTAGCACACCACAACAAAAAGGTTCTTTATCACTGTTCTACCTCTTTTAATATTCCCCAAAATATTTCATTATCTAGGAGGGGACACTAGTGATTATTATTTAAATCCCAGTTTTATTTTGTTTTGATTTGTTGGGTTTGTTGAGTTTACTGGATTATTTTTGTCTGGGCTGTTTGATTTTATGCTACTGTTCCCCCTAGTTTTATATGCAAGCCATTGGCATTCAGTGGTCAATATTTTTAAATACATACATATGTACATGCATACATACATACATATGTACACACATACAACATGTTCTTTATCCTATATTCACGGAAGCAATTTTCACCAGCCTCTCACTTTGGAGTAGTTATGCAGGAATTATGATCATTTTGAAACAGTACAGAACTTTTACAGAAGCTATGAACCAGGGCTAGGAAAAACAGAGGACTATCTTCATGCCTTAAAGCAATCAGTAGGAACTGCAGAAATGTAAAGCAGAGTACATGAAGCTCCAGGAAACTTTATCCTTGAGGAAATGGTAACTAACCAAGACAGATATTTGTCTTAATTTTTTCTTTTTCATTTGTGCATAAGTCCATCTTACTTTGCTGCTATTGTCCCTAATCATCCAAAGTAGGATAATTTGAGCCCAATCATGTATGTCTCCAATGAAAACTCTGGGTTGATATGTTCAACGATCCATTGGTTTATTACCTTGGGTGTTTATGGTTTTCCCAGGAATTCAAGCCTTCTATTAGTTGCAAATAATCTTTTTTTAATGACCCCATTGTGGGGTGGAGTCTGGCCAACTGAATGGAACTGAGTGTTTACTGGCCAGATGCTCTTCCTGTCACCAATGTGGAGTTTTGTTCAGCAAATATATTCTCATTGTGGAGAGAGAGAGAGAGAGAGAGAGAGAGAGAGAAAGAAATGTTTCTCTACCTAGGATCAAACTCACAGCCTCCTGATTGTGAGGCAAGAGCTTCACCTCGAGGCCACCCCATCGCACCACTCTTCTATTAGTTACAAATGACCAGTGCAATACAGAAAAGCAGCAGTTACTGAATATTTGCATTTGACTTATTATAGTCTAACTTCGTTATTCCCGTTATTGAAGTGGGAGAGCTAGATCATCTTCTAAGGAGTCAAAAATGTTCATCCAAATTGGTTGGTCCCCAAAACAAGCCTACTGCTGCTTCTAAAGATAAATAAGAAATAAATTCATAGTTCCTGAATATTTTATTGATAGACTGGGGAAACATTTTAGGCACTATACAGCAGAGATTCAAGGGGGAAATATTGTAAAAGTATTTTGTTTCTCTGTGTGTTCCTTCATGCACTTTAATTTGCTGTGTTTAAATAGGTCAAAGTTTCATGCTGCTATGAAAGTTATTTTGAGCTATTATTAATTCTGATTAGGGAGCGTACATCCCTTTAGCCATACATAAGCAGAGTGTAAGCTGGTAGAAATCATGACCCACTAAATCACTTACAAAAATTGTCTCTGTGACAGTGCTTTTGAGTCATTTGTGTCAAAAAGGCATACTATATTCTGTATGCAAATATATAGATGGCCATTAGATGGCAACAAAAAGTTAATGTTTTCTATATCTCTTAGTGTTCATCTAGTGCAGGGGTGTCAAACTTGTGTCGTCCTGGCATCATCACATGATGTATCACAACTTTCCCCCCCTTTATGAAATGGGGCATAGGCATGGACAATGCGTGATGCATCTGGCCCATGGGCCGCAAATTTAACAGCCCTGATCTAGTGGAAATCATGTAGATTTCTGCAGTCAAGCTATGGTATCCTGAGTTCCATTGGCCTATTACCGGTACCTTTTTATGATTTAATAGTATGTAATACAAGTTTACTCTACATGGACCAGACTGCTACTTTTGCTTCTTTTTATCTTTCTGACATCTCAGGATAGCTAGTTCCTTATAGGAGTATATTAGTAGGGTATACTCAGCTGGGGTCTCCTCAGGCATTCCAGAATTGCTGTTCCCAGAATTCCACATTCAGGCTGATTCTGAAGTTTACATCACCTTTGCAGCTTGGCTAGCACGGGAGAGGAGAACTGGGCCCGTAAGCAAGTGGTGGACTGGCACACATGTGCACAACTGCCCACTGGCCAACTCAATTTGAGCTGTGTGCATGCACGCACATGTGCTTTGGCCAGCCAATCGCATGGCCCAATTCCAAATAGGCTATGGTCTGGTAGTGGGCCAAAGCCCAGGCATTGGGGACCCCTGATTTATACCATACATATCAATCTTGGTGGTTTCACTGTAGCAAACTTAATTTGCTGCTTTCTGAACCAGGACTATCAAATGCTATTTTAAAAAGTCAAATGAAGTTTCCATGTTCAAAGGCAGGACAATTCTGCTACAAGAGAGCCTTCACGCTATGTATCACTCAGAAGAATCTAAACTAGAGATCTAGTCTGTATGGAACTTTGACAGAATTCATCATGGAAAAATTTGATTTATATAAGGTTTTGTTGGTCAACTTGTCATCTTCTAAATATATTAGAAACAAACTCAACAACTCTTAATGTTTCACCTAACTGAAAATTCTGCAAGTAATGCAAACTTTATCCTGATTTTTTTCTTTGTAATGAGAACATTAAAGTATTAATTTTAAAAAAATTATGTGACTTATTTACATATACAGATTAAGCATATAGCAATAGTATTAACACCGCAAGGGATGCTGCTCTCCTTAAGGCAGTCTGGCCCAACAAGGGGGGAAGGTGTATGAGTGGCAGGTGCACATGTGTACACAGCTCCATTTTTTCTAACAGCTGGCACATATACCCTCTACTCACATAAATGGAGCTTTATGTGTGGTTGTGTGCTTGTGTATACCCTCCACTCATGCAAATGGAGCGGGGGAAGGTGTTGTACTTGTGCTCACACTTGAAGCTCCACTTGTGCAAATGGCAGACACTCACACAAGTGGCAGGCCTTTGCGCTTGTGCACAAAGCTCTGCTAGTACTCCCAGAGGGTGCTCATGCTTTAGCTTCACATGAATGGAGCTTCATGCATGATTGCACATACCCTTCCCTCATGCGAGGGGAGCTTCGTGTGTGCACTTGCCCATCTCTCATGCAGTTCAGTTAGGAACCCCTGACATAGGTGATTTGCTATTGCCTTCTTCTGAAATATTTTTTTGATTTCCTAATTCAGCCAACAGAATTGGAATTTCTAGGTAGTCTCCATATGTGTAGCGACTAGGTCACCCTTCTTTAGCTTTCAGATTAGCCATGTTAGCTAGATGCTGCCTTAGACTGAGGCAATGAGAGAGAGAGAGAGAGAGAGAGAGAGGGCGCAATCCCTGTTTTAGTTTTATATAGGATGTGTTTTATGTCTTTTAGAAAATCTGTCCAACTAACATATGGAACTTCACAATGTTGAGATCTGCATATATTTTAAGTATGGCACCAAAGTGTGCAATTACGGCTTTTCAATAGTGTTTATTGATGGAAAAAATTAAGAAGCCAAACCTTTTCTTCCTATTGAAGAATTGTTCATTTGAGCACGATTCAGTTCAGGGTTCTGTATGGAGATCTAGTTCAGCTGGATATATTTGCCTTTCATAGAAACAGATAATACTGTGTATGCCAATAACTTTCATTGCTTTATTGCAAAAACAAAAAACAAAGGGCAGTTCACTTCCATAGCCACTAGAAGTCCTTCTAGCACAGCTAGCATTGTTGTTAATAAAGACATCCTTATCATCTCCCTTTTGCTTGCAATTAATTAACGCAGAAATTAAATTTTAAAAAATTGGATCAGTTTTCAAATCCTGAGTCCATTCTGCCTGCCAGGAGATAACAGAGGATTTATTTCAAAGGTTAATGCAAGTAATGTTTTTGATTTGAAAACCTCACTCATTATGTTAATTTTCTGTAAAAGGCAGATAGTGTAATTCATGCTACATTAAAATCTAAGCTAACTAAGCATATCTATCTTTTTCTAAAAGAAATACATTGATTTCTACTTTTGGAACATATCAAAGAGACTTCCATGTAAGCCACAAAATAGCAACCCTTTATTTTTATTTTTTTAAAAAAACCTCTTCAAAAGAGACCCACAATGTAACAATGGTATATATTACATTAAAAACATAACACCCACTTGGCCTTCTTTCCAATCATTAACTGCAAAGGTCTCAGCCTGAGGGAGACTTTGCTTTGGGTAGAAAGGGCATTAAAAACATAATTCTAGTTAGTGTAGGTTTGATTCAATTCAGCTATCATCACTACTGAAATCCTTGTACCACCCAAGAGATATCACAAGTAAATACAGGGTTCACAATCTAAATCAGGACCCATGAGATTGAAGAATTTCCTCTTCTCTGTCCTTGTATCCAAAATAGGGATTTTAACCCACAAACCCTCCATTGATACCAATGAAAATTTTCTCATCTTATTTTTTCTTATCCTAAATGTGAATAAATTTATGAAGGTATAAGAAGCAAAATGGAAGATTTTTCTTAACCTGAATTGGGGCTCTGAGCTAACTCTTAAATATAGAGTGGTATTTTTAAACTAATGAAATATATATTTTAAAACAATAATATTTATTAATTTAAATAAATTGAAAAGTTCTCAGTGGCATTCAACACTCTCCACCAACAAATATTCTTTGGATCCATTTAGTGCTAATTCATAACAGA
The DNA here is from genome assembly GCA_004320025.1 of Laticauda laticaudata. Taxonomy (NCBI): domain Eukaryota; kingdom Metazoa; phylum Chordata; class Lepidosauria; order Squamata; family Elapidae; genus Laticauda; species Laticauda laticaudata. Next base: position 16,832 of record BHFT01049461.1, on the reverse strand, counting down.
ATTTGCAAAAACATTTATAAATTAGACCGCAAACAATGCACAGATTTTGCATTTTACTTTGAAAATTGAAAAATGCAAACATCAGATGAGCTCTGACTTGAGATCACTGTAGGATTTTCAATTTCATGAACTTTACAATGTGTAGATTTCCAGAATTCCACCAGGAGTTTGTTGTCCATATATCTTAAAGTTTGTTATATTGAGAAACACTGTGATAGACAGAGGGGAAAATGTAAGCTCTACAGAGATAAGTCCTTTACTGAGGTTTCTGGTTGGGACATGACCAATCACCAATACTTTTTCCTCAAAAAATCAATTCATCCAGGGGTGATTTTTTTTTCTCAGTGAAAGCTTTAGCTGTAAGATAGATTAAAAATGGCCCCTTAAATGTGTCCAATGTATATATACACTTCAGTGAAGCAGAAGAGAGCTAAATCCCCACTAAAATTTGTCTTCAAAATTCTCGGCACTTTCTTTCATGCAAGAAACTTCTGTTTTATTCTTAATGTCTTGAAGTGTTCATGTTCTGAATTCTCTAGGCAATCTTTTTGAGCTTGAGAGTTGGAAGGGGTGGTGGACTTGTTGATATTGTTTTGTACTATTTTGTGTTTCCCTTCATTGCTTTATTCTGGTGTTTCTCTGGCTTCTTACAGTTCATCATTTGAAAAAAAATCTGCAATGTGGAAATAGTTGCCCCATAATATATTCTTTTCAGATTTAATAGAAATATGGAAAGGTGCATACTATAAAGGGCAATAAATGAAAGACAGCACACAGATCTTGGCCACTTGATAATATTCCATTGCCCCTCCCCTTCCCTTTTTTTAATGAAACAATCAAAATCAAGTTCTCTTTCAATGGATTGAATGACAACTGGTAGAAAAAGATGGAGTTTTATTTCTTTATGTTTCAGATAGAGTTAGTTTGCTGTAGTTTGACCTTTAAGATATCTATATTTTACCAAACAAGAGGTTTTAGGCATTTATTTGCAATCACAGAGCCTAATTCTTCTATAAAAGAAGCCAAAGGGCCATTTCATCTGCATTAGGATTACAGTGTCCTTTTTCCAGTGCATTTTGGGCCATGTATGGGGAAAGGCTTGTGTTGCAAAAGGCATCATTCTAAGTTCCTCTTTGCTTTCCCTGCTTTTCACTCTAGACCCAGATGACCCTTTTTTAATTTAAACAAGATTCAGAATGAGAAGAGAGTTTGCCATTGACTGAAATCAAAATTTCTCTTTTCAGATTGGATCTCATTATTTTTTGATGTGAAAATGTACAATACATTTCTCTATACAGAATCTCATTTACTCTCCTTATATACAACATATGGCTAATATATGAGGGATAGCATTTAATATATGATCCTTCAAATCACTTGAAGTTTAATTCGAATCATGTATCTCTATGTATAGAGATAGGAAAGATGGAGAGATAATACTTTAAAGCTTCATATTATTTGGGCCCCACTGTCCTCTTTTCTATAAGTTCTTCCACTGTTTGTTTTTTTTACTGAAGTCATATTCCATCATCATCTTCTCATGGTCAAAATTATAAATCAAAACAAGATCTATCCTGTGATGATTCTGGAGTAGAACAGGTCAAAATATTTAGTTTAAAAAGAAGCCCAGATATTTGGGTTTCCACTGTCATCAGCCATACCCACATGCCAATGGGGAAGGGATTTTTAAAACTACAGTATGTTCCAACATACTTAGATCACCTCCAGAGTGATTTCATGCCTTTGAAACTATCAAATGTCCCATCTGAAAGTTATGTCTCATTGTCTTCTTTTTAGAGCAAGTTTATTTTGTGCCAGGACCTGATCATTGTGGTTTAATTGAAAGAAGATACTGTGTTTTTACTTAAGAAATATGACACATTTATGAGTGAATGAATAAATGAATGAATAAGCAAATATTCTTTGTTTTCTATAGTTTGTTTATTACTGACAGATGAAGTTTTTTCTTCTTTTTGTAGTTTCAAGTGGACTTTCATGTTTATTTGGCCAAAAAATAAAGGCATCAACTTTCCACTTAAATTCTTGTCTTGAAACCTTTCAGTTGACTGCAGCTACGGTGTTTTTAAAAAATCAATAAAAACAATAATAATAACAAAGACGTATTCAGTTATATTTATCCTGAATATTTCTTTTCTTTTCAACCTGAAAAGAAAAAAAGATGTTTGGAAACTGCTTAAAATAATCATGCTTGATTATTTCAATAAATACACATAGGAGAAGGAATGGCAGAACTTTAAGAAAAAGAGGGATCAATCTAGAATTCCTATATATCCACAAGCAAGTCCAACCCACTTCTTCCTAACCAGAGTTCCATGGATCTTTATCTAATTCCAAGCAGATGCTAACCATTTCCTGTGCAGACAGTTTAGCAATAAATCAATTTAATTGATTTAATTGGACCGTCATGCGTAGACCTGGTTTTTCACACCGGACAATATAGTTCCACAAATTTTTAGAACATCTGTCATTATTCTAGATCAGAAATGTCTAAACGGATAAATGTTATAACATCACATCCATTTAAATGTATCTTTAAAACAGAAATAATGCAGATGAATAGCAGGAGCAGGAAAGTTATCTACTTTCTTTTACAAAGCACAAATCTATTTGAGAGCATCATTTGGCTCTCCAGATTAAATCTGATTTTTTAAAAAAAACAAAAGAGAAGAAAACAGATCATCCAGTTAAAGTGCTTTATTTCTATTTAAAGCCCCTGTCACACTGCACCAACGGATGCAAAGAGGATGTAAAACGGACAAAAAAAGCTTGCCATCCATTGGTTAATAACGTGATGTATCCGTTCTGTGCTCACTGCCTCCATTTTGCTTCCTCTCTATCCGTCAAGCATCCGTCTATTGACATTTCATCCGCTCAGAAAGTTTGAGCTGCTCAAAACTTTTGCGCGGAAAATGTATCAATTCGTCCATTCTGCATCTGCTAGGCATCCGCTGGCATCCGTTCTGCACCCGTTACGCATCCGCTATATCCGCTAGGCATCCGTTCTGCATCCGCGCAACTCGCATCGCTCGGACGGCGGAGGAAGTGGAACAGATGCAGAACGGATGCAGAACGAATGCAGAATGGATGCCTAGCGGAAACAAAGCGTTTAAAACAGAAAAAACGTTCGCAGAGGGGACCTATCTCAGATATTAAGGATGTCTAGAGGATGCCTAGAGGATGCCTAGAGGATGCAAAGGACACCTATACTGGTATCAAAAGGGGAGCAACTTGTCTGCATCTCACTTTCAGACCAGCAGCCCAGCTGTGCAGACCTCTGCAGCCTCATCTGATCTTCCTCTTCCACAGCATCCAGTCATGTTAACCGTGGATCATAACACAGTCCTTTTGGCAGCCACCATCCTTCTGCAACAGTGCGAAGCCATCTACAGGCTCTGTGAACTCTACTACGGGAAGAAAAAGGGGCGGCCAAGAAGCGTCTGGGTCCAAAGATGGATCGGGAGAAGAACAGAGTACGGACTGTACAACAAGCTGATGGTGGAGTCAGGAACGAGACACTCGGGCATTCCAGAACTTCATGAAGATGCCTTCAGCCATGTTTGACGAAGTTGTGCAGCGGCTGACCCCCAAGTTGACCAAGGCAAACACCAACTTCTGGCCCATCCTGCACCCTGGGCTCAAGGTGGCACTCACTCTGCGCCACCTGGCCTCAGGGACCACCTACAGTACGGCTGGAGGGTGCCACACAACACCATCAACATTGTGGTCAGAAAAGTGGTGCAGGCCATCATCGAAGAAAACCTGGAGAGCTCCTCCAGTGCCCCACCACTGAACAAGGCTGGAAGAAAGTTGCAGAGCAGTGGTATCAGAGGTGGAACTTCCCCACACAGTTGGAGCCATACATGGAAAAGCACGTGGCCTGCAAAGTGCCAGCCAAGTCGGGGTCCACTTATTTCAACTACAAGGGCTTCTTCAGCATCGTCCTCTTCGCCATGGACGATGCTGACTGCAAGTTCATGTACATCGATGCTTCAGGCAACGGCTCATCTTCAGATGCCCAGGTATACAATGCCAGTCACCTCAAGAAGGGGCTGGAAGGCAATCTCATCATGGGCTTCCCAGATCCAGACCCCCTGCCCAATGACACGCAAGATGTGCCCTACTTTCATTGTGGGGGATGACGCCTTCTCCCTCAGAACCTACCTCATGAAGCCTACACCTCCAGACTCCTCACCCATGAAGAGAGGATCTTCAACTACAGGCTGTCCAGGGCAAGGCAGGTGGTGGAGAATGCCTTTGGCATCCTGGCCAACAGGTTCCAGGTACTTCTCACCACCATGCAGCATCGCCCAGAGACTGTGAGGAGCATCGTGGAAGCTTGCCGCATCCTGCAAAATCTCATGCGCACCCGCTACCAGTCTTGCAGAACAGGCTCATGGACCTCCAACAAGGGAATGGGGACATGGAGCCTGGGGAATGGAGGCAAGGGCGAAATCTATAGACACTGAGGATGTGCAAGGCCCCAACAGAGCTTCACATGAAGGGAAGAAGCAGCGCAACCTCCTGAGACACTGGTGCAACTCCCCAGCTGGAGCAGTGGAGTGGCAAGACAGGATGATAGATGATAAATGGATGCTTCCTTCAGCTGTCTCATCACACTGATGAGATTGGGCCATGTATGTTGGGTGGGCCTACAATGAACAGGGCATTTAATAAAGAGTTGTGTATTATGTTGACATGTGTGGATGAATGCTTACATTGTTATTGATAATGAAGGGCCATAGGTGTGCACCTGGGAGGGTAGACCATACAGTCCCACTATGCTTGCACTGGTGGTTTATCTATCCCACAACTATCTTAACCCATCCAAAGGTATCCCTGCCCATCCCAAAGCTATTACCCATCCCACAGCTATTACCCATCCAAGGTATCCCTGCTCATTCATAGGTATCCCTGCCCACCCCACTGCTATCTTAAACCCATCCCAAAAGCATGCAAAGGCTTAAACCATTTTAAAAGTTTCCACCAAGACTTTTATTAAAAAAAGAAAATGAAGCAATTGTGTGATCAAAGATAGACTTTATTGAACAAGAAGCTATAAAAGAAAAATGACCCAAGTCAGTGTCCAATAAAATCCACAAGGTAGCCAGACAGCCAGTCCTCTGGCACTCCTCTTGGTCACTCGCGAGGTGTGCCCAGTCTCAGGGTGTGAAGAAGTCCAGGTGTGTGAGGTGGGTGCTGCTGCAGTGCTGGTCTGAAGCCCACTGGGTGCCTGGCGCCTGACGAGGACAACCAGGTGTGATGGTGTGTTGAGAAAGCTCTCAGACATCTGGCTCGAGACCGTGATGCTGAGAGGTCCTTCCTCCATGGCATGGGTGTCAGCCCCAAGTACTGATGACAAGATGTACTGAGGCGGGCTTGGATGTGGGGTGGAGGAAGGAGTATTGTATTGGGGCTGCCTGGTCTGGCAGCTGGGTGAGACTGGCATTGGTGGCATCGCTGTCGTCGGTGCGCATCATTGGTTGTGGGTGGCATCGGTGGCATCAGTGGAACGATGGCAAATGGTGTCGCCCGATGACTCTGTGCCTGGACTGAGAAGGGCTGCTGCCTGTGCTGCTGGACCTCCTGGTAGCCCGTAGCCCTGTAGGTGAGGGGCTGTGGGAAGCCTTGGTATGGAGGGACATCACCTGGGGTGGAGAAGCAGACCTGGACTGGGTGGGAGCAGGTTCCTCTGGGTCTGGAGGGTTGTGGAAGCAGCTCTGTGATCCGGTCCTTCAACCAACCTGGTACATGGGGATCGCCATGTCTCAGGGCCTGGTTGACATAGGAGAGGAAGTGGCTTGCGGTTAGAGGATGAGAAGTCGTGTGGATTCAGCTGAGAGAGGAGTGTTGGTTGTGGATGCTGGGTGCAGTATGGTGTCCCCTGATCTCCAGCAGGACGTGTGGCTGCCCGCCTCCTGCTGTCTGGCCTCTCTGCCTTTTCTGTGGAGGGGAGCTGGTGGTGTGGAATGCGGCTACGCTGTGGTGGATGCGATGTCTCCTTTCTCCCACCGCACCAGGAAGTCTCCATGCGCTCCACCATGGTTACAACACCTGTCCGCGGGTTCTCGCCATGGCATGCTCCACAGAAACCTGCCTGGAGACAGGACTGACCCTCGGCCGGAGGAGACTGGCACTCAGCAGGCTGCCGGAGAGAGAGGTGTAGACAGAGGGGCTCCTGGTGCTCCTCGGTGGCGGATCTCACCCTCCAGGGAAGCTGCCCTGGCATGACGTAGGTCTCTCTGTCATCAGCTTAACCGTGGCCTGGCCAGAATTTCTTCAGGTGCAGCTTCATACCAGGTGTGCATGGCTTCCACCAGCCGAGAGAGCACATCGATGTGTAGCCAGACTCTCCCCCTTCTCTTCAAGGCAGGCCTGCTCTTTTGGTGTCCGCTGTACAGCGGTGTCCCTTCCGCCACAGATAGTCATTCTCTCTCAGCCACTTCCAGCAACCTCATCCTCGTGTTCCTCTCAAAAAGTACTGCCTCCTCTCCCAGTTGTCGCATGCCTCTCCTCCTTTGGCAGGACCAGATGGGCCCTCAATCAAGAAGGTGCCCAGGTAGTAGCGACTGCTCCTCCACACACGATGTCAAGCGCAGCAGTACCAGCAGGATCATCAATCATCATCATCATCATCACCAGCAGATCAAATCATCATCATCATTCAGCAGCAGTCAAGCAGCAGGACCAGGATCAGCAGCAGGCAGCAGCAGCACCAGCAGGACCAGGATCAGCACAGCAGAGTGAGCACCAGCAGCGTAGCAAGGACCAGGAGCACGAGCAGTACGAGCAGATGAGCAAGTCCAGGGAGCACGAGAGGACACAGCAGGACCAGCAGCAGCTTCAGCAGAGTACACAGCAGCAGAAGCACCACGCCAGAGCAGCTTCAGCCAGAAGCTCCAGCACCAGAAGAGCGAGCTGAACAGCAGAGGCCCAGCAGAAGCAGAGTCAGGACATGGGGCGGGAGGGTGGCCCTGTCCCTCTTCTGAGGATGCGGCAGGGTTGCTGAGGCTTTCACCTTCTTTCCCCATGGTTGTGGGGGTTGGCTGGCGGGCAGGTATGCTGGCAGGGAGGCTTGGCTGGCACCAAGGTGGCAGGAACCTGGCAGGAAGCCTTGGCAGGAAGGCAGGGAGGCAGGCAGACACCAAGGCTGGCAGGCCAGACTGGCTGGCAGGGAGGCTGGAAGCAGGCTGGCAGCAAGGCTGGAAGGCAGGCAGAGAGCAAGGCTGGTAGGGAAGCTGGCAGGGAGGCTTGGAGCAGGCTGGCAGGAGACTGGCCAAGGCTTGCAGGCAGGCAATGCAGGAGGCAGGCAAGAACTCGATGTATCCCGGCCAGCAAGTCTTTCCTCGAATGCTGGCCACTGTGCGAGCTGCTTCCCTTTATATCCGCGTGGCTTACGCATAAAATCCCCTGCATGCGCAATTTAACGCTCGCATCCGTTCGGTTCCGCTGTGGCATCCGCTTCATCCGCTGTGCATCCGCTCTGCATCCGCTGTATCGTTCTGCATCCGCTTGCCTGAGGGTCCCCCGGAAGCCTGCGATGCGCCATCTGCTCGCATCCACTCCTTCCGCTGGGCTTTCTGTTCCGCACCGCTTTCCATCACTCTGACCGTCCTCCTCGCGTCCGTTCCTTTCGTGTTATCCGCTCCAGTTATGCAAAATTGGTTGCCCTTTTGAGAGGAGATAACAACGGATAGAAACATTTTGTCTCTTGCTCGTCCGTTGTGTCCTTTTTACTAACGTTTTGCATCCGTTGGGCAGTGTGACAGGGCCTTAAGCAACATCATTTCCTCCCTGAAGTTGTACAATAAAATTAAATTGGTTGCAACAATATTGTGGAATAATTTGCCCTGGGAAATGCTGGAGATTTGTTCTCTCAATGTATTTTGGTAAAGAGATTTCTATTTTGTCTACAGAATAAGCAATCCTGAAATAAAGTTAGAATGCGTAGAATGATGCTAATGTATTCAGCAGTTTGCCAGCTGCAGAGGACAGGGATTTGTTTGTTTTTGCAATTTTGTTTTCCCAAACTTGTTAAAGAGCTGCTATCAACTTTTCCTTTCAGGATTTGGGGATATTGTGAAGAGTTGGGAGATATTAGGGGACTTCTGTGGAAGAAATAGTGGACTGAAGACAGCTCCACAAAAAGTAGACCTGACATTCGAGGCTAGGAACAATGAGGTGATGATTAATTGAGTCCTTCAACGCTCTCTGAAGAAAGTGAGGACATGAGATTGCTCACATTGTGCTTCATACATTATGAGAATGCTAGGCAATGGACTTAAGAAGGTTAAAAAACCAGAAGATGAGACAATCTGCCGTTCTTACACCAACCTCAGACAGAACCTTCAAAAGATATCAAGGTCACACTTCCTTTCCTAATGATCTTTGGAAATTGCCTATTAAGTGCTTTAAAGAAATTAGTCATCTTCAAAATGACATAGCTAGAAATACTAGGTGAATGCTTTCAATCCTTATCATAAGAAAATAAAACTATCTTAATACATTTTACAAGTTCAAAATAAACAGCAAAAAATAAGGTGAGGTTTTGACTATAGAAAGTTTTAAATAGATTTTCAGAGGTTCAGAAACACTGGAATATTTGATTTTGAATATTAAGATTTCAAAATTAATTTTAAAAAATAAATGCATTTTTGTGTAAAGGAAAATCATTTTCAATATTGGAGACATAACAAGTTAAGCAACTTATAATAGTGTTCAGAGATATTGTGGAGGAATGACAATGGGACTTCAATAATGTCAGTTATATCATGTGTTTTTATGAGCATCCTGTTCCTAGAAGAAGCAGTTACCTAAGAAGGTGCTATTACAGAAAATGATGTGGAATAAAACTTACCTGATATGATTATGGAGCATAATGTGAACAAGAATTTATTACTGGATATACCCCCCCAAAATGGATGAGACTCTAAAAATTAAAAAGGAAATAAAATTGTGAATTCAACAGAGTAGTTGGAATAATTTCTTCCAAATAGACTTATAAAAGAGGCATGTTAAATTGTTCAAAAATTGTTTTGAAGAAATTTGGGGCAAGAGTTAGTAATCATTCAAATAGATTAAAGAGCAAAAAATATGATGTAAAAGGAATTTAAAGTTGGTTTATTTGATCAAGGAATATGTTGTTATTTGGGGAGGTTTTTTCTGGATTTGCTGACATTTGAACTGGAAATGACATTGAGTATTAGATTTGTTCACAGCTTAGACTTGAAGTATGTAATGATGAGTTTTATATTTGATAATTAATGTGACCATTTTAGGGTACCATTTGGACTTTTTGCTAATACCTCAGTATAATACTTTTATTTTTTATTTTTATTATGTTTTGCTATTCTAATTAAATCTTTAATAAAAATATTATTTAAAAAAAAGTTGGGACATATTAGGATCCAAACAGGGGTGTCTGTGGAGTATGGTCAACCAATGGATAGATCTTCAATCATATCATCATATTATCTTGCTCCTCTTTTACCACCCTTAGAGACACCACTGGGATGAATTTTTGGGGGGTTATAATACCATGGAAAATTCAATGGTGACTGCTTCAGATGATCTTAGTAAGAGCACTTAAAATGCTACATAGTATTTTAAATAGTAGTTCTTTCATCTTTTGTTCTAAACAGAACTTTTTTTCAGAGAAGAAAAAATAAAGCACTTGAGTACAGGAGATTTACATATGAAAGATGTGATACTCTGACATATTTCCCTTTAAAGCTCATAAATAACAAGAAAAGCCTCATCTGGAAAAACCTTTTAATTTGCATCCTTTAAAGAGTTTTAAGTATGCTTGTTTGACATGGCATCTCAATCCAGATAATTGTGCCAAAAAAAGAAAGAAAAGTGTGGGATAGGTAATCTGTGTGAGAACATGCAAAATGCACAAACAGACTATCCATCGAAAGCTTTCCAATTGTTGGAAGAATTATCTTTCTGGGTTCAGTTCCAAGTGGGGAAAAAGACACTGGAAACAGGGAGGCTGTTTGGAAAGATCGTTTAATGGTTGACAAGACCACATGGCTTGGAGCTCCAAAGAAAGAAGGATGATCACAAGCTTCAAGATGTTTGGTGAAGGAAAAGAAGGGAGGGCTAAGATGCTGAGTGTCCCTTATATATTCTCTGTTGGGATTTGAATTTGAGCTTGTATTCTGATTGGTTGTCAGACTCCCATGAGGCCATGCAGGGGCAACTCGACGTCTGTAGGCTGTTCTGAGTGCCAGGCTTGGTTGAGCCTTGCTGGATGAAGATGTAATGAAAGGGCTTCTGGGCAATCCCTATTATAGCTCATTCCTGGAGATCTTGTTATGCAAAATATTCTGGCCCAGGCTTAATGGCCCACCCATTAACAAAGGTGGAGGATGAGCTTCTGCTTCTGAGTTTGCCTACTCTTTTTAGGGGAAATATTACTGCCCTTTTAAATATTTCCTAGGATATTTCATTTTTCTAGGAAAGACGGGTGGGTGCTACTTCCTATACTCTTGATGTACCTTCCAATTAAAGAAGAAAAAGCAATACTATCCTTAGAATCTTCAATGTTAATTAGTTGAAATTTGATATAAATCAGTTACAAAACTGCTTAAAACATAGAAGGGTTAAGCCCCTGTCCCACTGTACCAACGGATGCAAAGAGATGTAAACATTAAAAAATGTTGGAAAACGCTATGCATCCGTTGTGTACTCATTGCATACGTGTTTCATATGCTCTAATCCTTTGAGCATCCGTCCACTGAGATTTCAATCCGCTCAAGAAGTTTTGAACTGCACAAAACTTTGTGAATGGATGAACTTTCTGCTGCGTACGATGTAAATCTCTGACATACGAGCAACAAATGTTCTATGTCTGTTTATCATCCGTTAAAACATCTGCTGTATCCTCTCTGCATCCTCTGGGCATCCCTCAACTCACATCCGCTGGCCAGCTGAAACGGAAAGAGGGAGGAACAAAAGGTACACGGAACATCTACACAGCGTTAGTTAGCACGGAAATAGAAAGGTGCAGTGAACGTTTTGCATCCTATATACAATCCTCTAGGCTTCCTATGAACATCCGTTTAACATCCCCACTACATCTACCCCCGTCCGTTCTTTTACCTTTCTTTTCCGTTCTGTTTATGCAAATTTTTGCCACTTTTTGGAGTGGATGACAATGGATGGAGCACCCCCTAAATTTTGCTCGTCCGCTGTGTCCTTTTTGCATTCGCTTTGCATCTGTCGGCCAGTGGGACCTAGCCTTAAGGATAAATTGTAATCAATAGCCAGAGAACCCCTTCAGATTTACTTCTCCATAGGCATATATGGAATTGCACAAGGAAATCATTTACTGTAACTGGCACCATTAACACATTACTTTCAAAGTGTTGGCAATGGGCAATAAGTGTAGTCCATAAAAGTTTATGTAATATTAAATGTGTTAGTCTCTAAACTGTCACAAACACTCGTTGTTGGTGTTTTCCCCCTTTCAACAGACTAACACATTTACCTCCCCTGTAGTCATTTTAGTCTGGTTCTGTTTTATTATTGTTCTTTTTCATTATGCAATGAGGGATAAATATGGGAACATAGAACAGGATGTAGAACTCAAACCCTCTGAGGCCTGGACTTTTTAACAGCTTAAGAAATGTATGTCTCTCACTTTCAGAACTGAAGCACATTTTCTCCAGCCACCCTTCCAACCCCCCACAAAAGCATTCTTTGCTCTCCATCTCCCTTCCAGCTTGTGTAAATCAACAGGCTTGGAATTGCCTTTGGAAAATCAACAAGAGAGCTATTTCAGAACAGGAGAAGAAGTGGCTGAAAAACAATGGGCATCACTGGGTTCGATCATCAAGGGGGATGAGGCTTCTTTGTTAAGACCATCCGGGGCTGTTGTTGCTGTTGTTTTAATTTAAGATTTAAATCACACACACGCAGTTTGGGGCACAAGGATTCAAGGCAGCAAACAATCCCCTTTTCTCTTCCTACAAGGTCAAGAATTACAACAGCAGATGAGGCATGCTAGGTGATTAATCTTAAAGAATTATTTTAATCTGGTTCCTGTCAAATATTTGCAGGAGGTTAGGATATGCACAGGCCAAAGCAGAAGCAATGGATTTATTTTTTCACTCCTACAATAGAGAGGTTCATAAAAGGCATCTGAAGGTCTTGACCACCGAAGAGGATTTTAATGGGCTTTTTTCCCCTCCAAGACTGCTATTTTCCTCCCTCTCTTTTTCCCCATGATTGATTATTCTGTGTCATCTATCTCTGTTTTTAATTGCACTCTGTTTGTTTTTAATTATCTTGACTGAAATCTCCTTGCCCAATAAAAAAGCAATCACAGTCATGTTGGTCCCAGGGAAAATATATATATACAAAACTGGCTAATGGGATCCATTTTATTAGGACCACAAAATGTCACAAAAGTTTTATAACCTTTCAGGTTGTTGGAAGTTAGGATTCCCCGATCTTCTAGGAAAACAGCCCGCACAGTTTGTCACGTAGGGCTATTAAAATAGCTGGAGCAGCTTATTTTTCACAAAAAAATGAAAGAGAAAATTATAGGCATGAGATACAGAGAAAAACCGTATAAACTAGCTAAGATCCTTTCCCATAGAAATCAAATAGATAGCAAGCTACAAAAAACTTGTGAAAAGCAAACAGCATAACAGGAAACTCAGGATATTGCAACCAGATGCAAACTGATAGTTACAAAGGATCAGGGAAAAACAGATTGGCTACAAAACAGTTACTCCTACCAAGATCCCAGGAAGAGATCCCAATCTCAGACACACACAAATCAAAGACTTCATTTGCAAATCAAAGAACCTGAAGTGTGTAAGACATAGGTTTTCCTGCTCCCTTGTTAGATTAATAAGTGAGATTTCTTACCTGCCTTCCTATTAATAAACTGATTCTGACTTTCAACGCAGCTGACCAAATCATTTTGCATTTCTCCCAGCTGGGAAATTTGAATCCACAAAAGGAAAGAACTTTGCCTATTCCTTAAAGGGCAAGGCTTCTTTTTTCCTTTTCTCAATGTCATTCAAAATAAAGGAAAAAAAATCAAACCAAAAATATGTTTCAAGTGAACCATCTTTATAATATAATTCTATTAAAGTGCTGTTAGTCCAAGCCTAGAAATGATAATGACAAAATGGTGCCTTGCTGCTCAATCTAACTCTTGCTCTAAACTCTTCTGCTGGTGAAAAAGTGTAGATAAGAGTCAAACATTGGAGAGGTATACCAACAGGCAGAGTTCATAATCTTGAAACCTGGTAGTGCTTCAAACACTTTAATTCCTTTTCTTTCTTATCTTGTAGGTTCATTTATCTCCTATCTCTGTCAGAGTTAAGGCAGGCTGCCTTGATAAGGAAGAGAAAAAGAAAAAGAGCTGTGTAGCCAGATCATGGGAAGAGAATAGTTAGAAAAAATGAGCCTCTTGTGAATGCCTTTAGGTAAGGTGACCAACCATCCTCCTTTAGAGAGGACAGTCCTTCTTTTGTAAGTTCTGTCCTCTATCGAAAAGTGTTCTCCTACATGTCCTCCTTTTTGATATTTGAAGACTAATCTGTAAATCTCCGTATTTGATCAATGCCGATCCGATCTGTTGTGTGTGATGTGACCTATTTGTATTTTACATGATGATTCGTCAAGGCTCGGTACAGTGCGGCGAGATGCGATTATGAGACACATGTTCTCCACACAGGAGAACTGTTTTAAGAGAGTGTGCTGTATGCAAGAATGCACCACGTGCAAGTGGCTTTGTTTTTTTTCTTCAATTTATTTGTGTCCTCCTTCTCATTGTAAAAAAGTTGGTGACCTTACCTTTAGGGGAATTTTGGCCAACCATCTTTCCTTTGGGTCCTATGTGCATTACCCAGTGACTATCTGTAGGTTCCTCAAATAATCAGTTAAGCTTTGTTAAGCAGGGCCGTCTTAACAGCATTATGGGCCCCGGGCAAAGCAGTGTACTACGACAATTACTCACAGGAATAAAAATGTAAATGGTCGATAAAATTAAACATATATTTGCATGTTAGTATTAAAGAAAAATGCAGTAAAATGTAATAAATATGTTGCTGTATTTATATGATACAAGGTGCACTGAAGTGTTAATATACACAGATTAGTATGAGCCCCTATACTTGTGGCCCTGTATTAAGACAGCCCTGCTGTTAGTTGTTAAAACTGGAGCAAATAAGCACTTTCTCTATAACTTTCCACCAATGTTATTCCAAGAACATTTCTTCAGGGAGTCATGCATTCTCATATGATTGGTCGACCATGATTCCAGTTTTATCAGAGGTATTATTATTTGGAGATTACACATGTGTGTAAAGTCCAACTTTTTTTTTTTTTAGATGAAAGGCTTTGAGTGTCTTGCAACAGTAAGCTCCCAAAAATAAAGGGTGGGATCCTAGATAAAAAATTAAATTTCATTTATATTTAACCTATATTTAAAATTCAGTATAACATATCTATTCCCCAATTGTCCACTTAATTTTCTCCTTGTTCTATTGTATTAAATTATTTATAATATGTAATCTAGTTTTGGGCTCTTTAGGGGCTGCATCTCTGAGCTAAAAATTCTCTAATCAAGATTTGCATGTATCCCTATTGAGTCCCCTATTGAGGGGTCTCTATTGAGTCCCCTATTTGAAAACATATAGTTAAAAACTGCACTAAATACCTTATGAAATGCGCTCTTTGTTAGACACAAGAACTTATATTTACATCAAAAGTTAGTAGTTTTTGCCACACTGTTTATGTTGATTTAAGTAAATAAAAAACTTGATTAAAAAAATTAATAGTTTCTTGCATTGTGGGTTTGTTTTTTCTGGACAACATGTGGGAACTACTCAATATATAAATAGGTTTTAGACAGCTTTTAGGAATGAAAAATAAGAATTCTAGACAGTATATGAAATCCAAACCTAGGGAAAATCAAAAATTAAAACCAATGCATTAAACTGCACATTTTCTCTTGTAATAAGATAATTAAGAAAACAAGAAAGTATTGAGGTTTGCCTCCTTTTAATTTCTGATGTCTGTTCAAATATTAGACATCAGATGCACAAACAAAATTAACAAAATGATACAATATGGGCAAACAGTGTGTTGGAAGGAAGATTAAGCTGTCTTCATTTATGCTTCCCTGTTGATGAAAATAATGCATCTTCATTGCTAATCTTATAATAAAACAAGACAAATGTAAACAAGGATCAGCATCACTAAGAGTAAAAGAAAATGTCCTTGAAGTCTTCATATTTATTTTGGAACTAGACAGTAATATCCCGAGAATCTTGGATATGTGGTTCTAACTATTTAAAATGGGAAGCTCAGAATGAGGGCCTGCAGGCCTACATTTTTTGTTGTTCACCTAAAATAGTAAATATCTCCCTTTCTGAAGATTAGACACAAGTATTCTAATCTGATTTACTCTTTTCTAATTAATTGTTCAGTAAACACCAAGCAACATTAACAATGTATATAATGCTCATTGATTCCATTATATAAAAATCAAAGGTAGCATGTAACGTGCTCACATTTTTTCTTCCCTGTATCTTCATGAAACATGCCACTTGTGTGCATTCCATATACATGTAGTCAGGAAAGAAGGAAGAAGTAGGTAAAGAATTACAGTATAAACCAGAGACATCTGATTTGGGAAGTGCCAAAAGTTCAGAGATAAGCACTCCTCTTCTGAACAGAATATCTATGCATCAATGACAAAATCTGTATATCTCAATAAACTTTTAATTGTCATGTAAGTCTACTGGAAAAAACAGAATTCTAGACACTCACATATTTCAAACTAGTCCTTTTTCTCTAAATAGAGAAAAAGTCCTTTTATCACAAGGGGTGATAAAAGCAAGGAGAACCAATGGTCTGATGCATTTTCATGTCAGAATCCAGGTTCAGTTGGGGCATGCTACCCAAGGACAGTAGTAATTAAAAGCATGAGATGAGACTCCAACCAGAATTGTGTCATTATTTCGCATAGACCTATTTAAACAGCCCTACTTGCTGCTTTTTATCTGTATTTCGAACATTAAAAAAACACCCCTCCTTTTTTTTGGCTAAAACATAGGATTGCTATTCCATACATTTTATTAAGAAACACATTTATTTTAATAAGAAATACCCAGATAGCATTGTGGCTGCAGGTAGAATACACAGGGAAAGTAGAAAAATTCCAAACATTTGAAAAATTCACAGATTCACAAATTTTCTGTTAAATTCACATATTTCCTGGATAAACATTTAAATTGAACAGCTGGGATGGAGAATTAATGGATACAGAACATTTCTGTCCCCAGCAATCTAAAATTAATAAGGTTACCAGTACATGTAACATATCTGTTTGTGCAGGTAGGATTATCAACCTTGCTGTCAAGCAAAACCAAGCATTTAATAGTGAGTGCCATACCATGTGCACTAATCAAACAGGTGACAAGAAAGCAGTGACAGTCAGGCACAACACAGGTTATGTCGATAGTAAACACAGCATTAGACATAAAGATCTCAAGTGACTATATACAAATGCACAAAGTCTGAGGAACAAACAGGGTGAACTCGAACGAGATGAACACATGAAAGTAGATATGATATAGCTGGAATAACAGAAACTTGGTGGGATGAAACCCATGATTGGAACATATTGGTAGAAGGATACAAACTGTTCAAAAAAACTAGACCCCATAAAAGAGAAGGTGGAGTTGTACTGTATGTAAAGGACCACTCTATTGCAACAGAAATGCATGAAACCAAAGATGAAAACTTCCTAGAATGCATATGGGTCAATATAAAAGAAAAAAAGA
>BHFT01049460.1:0-15269 GCA_004320025.1 Laticauda laticaudata | reverse complement strand
GGGGCAATGGCTTTAGTGCATCAGCATGCATTCCCTGGGTGATGTATTAATTGGTAGGTATTCACAGCGGCAAGGAACTCAGATCACCTTTGGCATCTGGGAGACAGGATGTTGGAGGTGGCCTTGTTCCCCCACGGGAATCCCCACGTGCATGGTTTATTGGTTGGTGATGAGGGGAGAATCCTCCCGTTAATACTCGTAACCGCTTCACGCCGGTAACTGCAAAAGTGCCTCCTTGTCGAGCTGGCTATAATTCTTTCTCTGCTTTGATAGTGTTTTCGCGCAGAAGTAAGCAATGGTGCTTCTCTTCTGCTCGTCTGCAGGTAGGCTTAGTAATAGGCTCGATGCCGAATGGAAAGGCGTCCAGGTTTACTGTTCAGTGGTTAAGGATCTCACTGTACTGGATGTTGGACTGATTGTGATTTGTGAGAGCATCTTTTATGTTCCAGAAGGCGGCCTCTTCCCACTTGCCCAGGACCAAACAGACGTCGTTCTTAACAACCTATGCAGAGGTTCGTCGCTGTGTTGTTGCCTTCTTGTGTCAAAAAGACATTGTAGAAATTGATTAGTCCAGAAAGGCTTGTAATTCTGCCTTATTTTTGAGTTTGTCTCGGGGCTTCCTTTATCTGCTTTTATTTTTTTGTGTGTAGGATGGATTCGTCTTTGTCCACCAGATATCCAGGAACTCAGACTTTTCAGTGGCATAACTGGCAACTTTTCTTTTTTAACTTTATCAATCCTGCATTTATTAAATTTTGGTACGGACTTCCCTGAGTTGGCCTTCTCAATGTCTTTTTGTCTCTGGCCGCACCAACACTCATGCAAGATATTGGCAGCGACTCCCTTAATTCCTTGGAGTAAGCCGTCATTAAACCTGGACCCCCTGGTGCGCATGAGTGACTGCCGAATTGAGCTTTTTGCACGCAGAAGCCCCCCTGTGGGTCATGATAGTTTGCGCTTGCCGCAGTCTTGTGGGCATCGAGCGGGCAGCTTTTGATGTGCTTGCGCCAAGTGAGCTTTGGCAAAGACTTTTCCGTCGCCCCAAAGTGAGTGTAGGAGGTGCTGTACGCACCGGGCTGGGTATGCAGCTTTGATGCAGTGCCATTGTTAAGTGTCGCTTTTATAATCCACAATTCTCACGGACCCGCGTCTGGTTGTTGATTGGCGGTGACTATTGGGGGTCTCCAGCGTGCATGATCTATTGGTTCCAGGACCCTTGCACGATGAGCTTATCTAATTGGTTCATTCTATTTTTGGTTTTGAGTGCGATGGAACTCGTCTTGGTTTGAGATGGATTGGGGCAATATTTGGGGTTCAAGCGTAAATGATACTGGGGACACACGGTAACTTGTCTAATTGTCCGTCAAACACTTCTTGGAAGTTCCTTTTCATCAGCTCCTCTTCGCAGTCTGTGTTTCCCTTGCGACTGGTTGATGCCCATAGCACTTGATTCCGTAATGGCGTGACGCATTCCAGACCCTTGGCCAGTCTCTGGTCAACATAGTGGAGTGGTAAGTACTTTTCCATGTCTTTTGAAGATTATATGGAAGTGTCCATTCCTATTCTCGGGGATTCTGTTCCCTGATAGTCTTTAATGGTGGAGTTGTCTGTTGCTCCAGCTCTTGTTTCTGTAACCTGGGCACTATCTCTTAATCGTGTTCCGCAGGAACATGGACGAGTTGATCCGGAGTCCACCTCCATTTCTGCATGGCTGCCTTCGTTGCTGACCTGCACAATGTACTTTTTCTTGCGTCTGAGTTGTGCCTGAATAAGGCCGATTTGTGGAGGCATTTGATGGGTTTCTTCCCCATCATCTGGTTTCGCTGAGCGGTCCCGCTTGCTTCAGTTTTTGCGCGGGTTCGAATTCGGTCTCTGTGATTGTTCAGTTTCTGTGGAGGCGTGTTGTCACATCGCTCGGGCTTGGAGTTCGCGTTTTGTTTCAGCAGAACTTGGCGATATGGCACCTGGTTATTGTGGGGTCGTTGTCACAGTAAACCTGCAAATGGTGTCTAAAAGACAGCACTCAGATGGGGGTTGGTCGCCGCGGCCTGGCGACTGGTGCACTGGAAACCTGACTTATGACTTCCTCCGCTGGTCTCCAGCTCTGCTTGCAACGTCTGTGGATCGCTCCTCTTGCTCATCGTCAGTGTTTGGGGTAATTAGGATCTACCGTCCTGTGTGGTGTTCTGTTCGTTGCTTTGTGACGCAGTTTCAGTTCCATTTTTGAGGGGGATGTGTTGGTCTCTGATGTTGTTGCCAGTCCCTTGCCTTCATTTGTCCACATCTTGGCCGCCTGTTTCTTCAATGGTCGGCTTGTGGTGGCTTCAGCAATGGCTTTCAGGTAACTGTAATGTCTGCCTCTGAGCCATTAGCCCTGCTCTGAGCATGGGTCTCTGAGACAGAGGACCACGTGGTTCCGCTCAGAGCCTCGTCAGTCTGAAAAGCCACAATGACCTCCGATGTTCCTCAACTGCTGCCATGAAAATCACCGATGGCTCTCTGCCGTCCTTTTGATCCCGACAGTAGAATTCGTGTCGCTGGATCAGTTTTGGCCACGGCTGGGCAGAGTGGTTCTGCAGTAATCGATCGAAATCTGGCTAAGTCACTCCTTCACGTCCTCTTGGCTTGGGCCAACGCGTTTGGCCATCTTGAATATGGCTGGCCCCAATGGGTACAGGCAACACAGCTCTCTTTCAGGTGGTCATGTTGCATCTCTGTGAGATTGTTGCGTGCTCGAGTGAAACATGTAGGACATCTACGACTATAAAGATTCCAGTCCTCGGTTGCCTGGTTGCATGGTTGCGGTGGTGAGTTCTGCCTGCCATCTCATCAGTTGTTCAGCTCAGTTGCCGATGTTGCCCGCGACTGGATCTCTTTGTCTTCAGAATCCCATCCCGTCGCCAGTGGTAAGAAGCCGCGGAAATCAGGAGACAGAGAGACCAGCGTAACTTCAGCTCTTTCATTCAAGGTATAGGATCTGTGTGTCACGCCCTTTATAGATGCACGTGCCAGGCGGCAGGCTCTTATTATGGAGCTAGCCGGCGGCTCTGCACCCACTGAACAGTGCTTGCTGAATCTCCACGATTGGTTCGTCCAATCAAGAAGATTCCTTACTAACCAATCACCGTCGTGCATCTCGGCCAATCACAGTGCAGTTCATTTCAGCCAATCAGGTTAGGGTATTACAAGAATGTTTATATGTAACAGTTTATATGCTACAGCAGGCAAAGGTTATTATTAATGGAGATTTAACCAATTTATGCAAAATTCAAAAAGGTACAAATCAAGGATGTCCCCTACCTCACTTGTTGCGTATATTGGTATCAGAAATCTTGAACAGAGATGTTAGGCAAGATGAATAAATAGTAGGTATATATATGAAAAAGGAAGTTCACAAATTGAAGACACTTGCTGATGACTTGCTTATATTTTTATAATATAGAATATTTGATTCGAAAATTAAATGAGTTTGGAGTCTTAGCGGGGTTTAAAATAAACAAACAGAAAACAACAATGCTTATTATGACCTTTCAGGATTATGATATATTGATTAAAAACATCTGGTTTTAAGGTTGAGAAAAAGGTGAAATACTTGGGGATTCTGGACAAATACAAATGGAAAATTGTTTTAAAATAACTATGTGTCTCTTTAGAATGATATCAGAAAGGATTTATTAAGATGGGATAAATTGCTTTTATCATTATTGAGTATAATTTCTCGAATTAAGATGAATGTTTTTTCTAAAGATGCATTTTTTGTTTCAGACATTGCCAATACTTGCAACTGATACTCCATTTAACCAAAGGCAAAAGGATATTTCCAAATTTTTATGACAAGGGAAGAAACTTAGAATTAGTTATAAACTTTTGCAAGATGCTAAGGACAGAGGAATTTTGGGTCTATCGGATTTGAAATTGTATTTTGATGCTTGCTGTTTGGTCTGGCTAAAAGAGTGGGTGAACCTCCAAAATAAAAGGCTACTGGACACAAATTAAGATTTGCATGGCACAGTTACCTATGGTATGACAAAGTTAAAGTAATTGTTGATTTTAATAACCATTTTGTTAGGCGTAAAATGTATAAAGGTATTTCAAATGAATGTTGGAAATGTAAAAGTAAAGCAGGGACCTTTTATCATTTATGATGGACATGTGACAAAACAAAGAAATCTTGGAGCAGGATTCATATCTTATTATAGAAGATTCTCAAAATGAATATAGAGAAAAAATCTGAAACCTCTCTTTTGGGTTTAATGGAAAAAGACTTGAGGAAAAATTGGAACTTTGATGCTGTATATGTTGATGGCAGCAAGTTTACTTTATGCACAAAACTAGAAAGACACTTTGATTCCCACAATGGATGAATGGCTGCAGAAGTTGATGGGGTTAGCAGAGATGGCTAAACTGACTGATTAAAGACAAAAATACAACTATTTTTGTTTCTACTTGGAAGCTGCTTCACCATTTTTCAAAAAGATATATATAAAATGCTTCTTGTGCTGAGGCTAATAAACATATTTTTGAGGCACAGCATTTTACCTCTATTCCATATTCATAATATGTCACTCCTAACAATTATTTTTAAAGTGAGGATTAACTTTATCACATCATTTAAAAAAAGAAAAACCACATCACCCTCTTTTTAAAGATATATTTTCAATTTCTTGTTCTAACCTACACTTTTGGTATTCCTTGGTGATGTTCTTTCCAAAAACAAGCCAAGTTCAGTAATGCTTGGCTTTATGATATCAACCAAGGGTAAGATTAAAGCAGTTCTGATCGCCAATGCTAAATCAGTCCAAAGAAACTACAGTACCAGACAAGCCTGATACTTCCAATAGGAATGCTTCTGCAATCCAATCCAAAAGGTGTCCGAAAACTTTTTCATTGTGCATGCTGTACTGTACAAATAAGAATTCCCATTTTGTCACAACTGAATACCAGCTGTTTACACCTATTCATTTCTACACCAAAAAAGAGCCTGAAACCCAAATATTGGCTACATTTGTCATATTTAAAAACACTCCTTTTAGTTAGGGAGGGATTTTTTTTAGGGAAGAGAGCACTCCATTGTACCTGTTCAACTCCCATCCTAAGAATTTTTAAGGAGTTCTGAATTACGAATAATTTAAACCAAAAACATTACATTCAGTTTTCTGAGTGCTGCTGGCTGTATTATCTGCAACTTTGAAGAGTTATACATTTGAACTCAACAGAAGGGCTGGAAAAGGAAGAGACAAGACAAGTTGGATTGACAAATACCCTGTAGAATAATTCTACTGAGACAAGAGTATTGAAATTTGTACTGACAGTCTTTGCTAATTATCTGATGTAGGATGTCTGCTTTGCCTCAGGTAGTCATCTTGAGTGTTGTGATGAAGTACAGAAAGATAATGATATCGTATTCCTGTAATGATGTCTAAGGTCTTCTCATCTCCATCACTCACCTTTTTATAATCAGCAGGAAATCTCTGGATTCTTTCTCTAAAAGATCTCCAGACACAGAGAGAGAGATAGAGAGAAGAAAAGAAAGAGACTGCTATTCCTTGGTTACTGATTGATAAGCATAGCTTTTAGTCTTTCCTTCAATCACTATGGAAATTCTTGATGAATCTGTGCAACTATAGTTTGTACCAGCTTTGATGTGTGTTTTTCAAATACTCTGATCTGTGTTGGCTTTTCTTTGAGAAAGGGTGTTCTTTTTCCTCTTCAATGAACACACCTTTACTAAT
Source organism: Laticauda laticaudata (assembly GCA_004320025.1). Classification (NCBI taxonomy): domain Eukaryota; kingdom Metazoa; phylum Chordata; class Lepidosauria; order Squamata; family Elapidae; genus Laticauda; species Laticauda laticaudata. Next base: position 9,537 of record BHFT01049460.1, on the reverse strand, counting down.
CATGTAGAATTAGTATTCAGTACATGACAATTCCCAGTTCTTTTGCTCCTTTTAGAAATATTATTGAGTTTCCTACATAAGGAGATAGAGAGCAAGAAGCCTTAGCTGCCATCTGCTGCACATCCTATCCATAAATACTTTTAAGTCTTGGGCCAGCATAGGTCAACAAAGTCATTTCAATGGTCCTAGGGGAGAAAGATAAAGCTTTAATGACAATAATAATGCCCAGTACACCTCTTATATATAAAATTAGTTGTCACATTATTGGTTGGATAATAATGTAAAAAAAATAACAAAAATGCTGTCTATAGACCCAACAGGACCATATATCCTATGTTTATAATAACAAAGACCAAACACTTGCTTAATATTTTAATTTTAAGGTAAGAATATTGGGTTTGTAAGGAACATAATAATGTCAAAATGGAACAATTTTTGCTCAGCAATTCAGGTATATCTCTGTTTACTTTGAGCAGTACCCAATGGTGGCTTTTTATTATCTGAAAACATTTCTGATCCTGATTTTGTTTCTATGCTATACTTTCAGTGCTCCTTCAATTTGCACTTGAGAATTTAGATCCAGGATCTGATCTGTGTATGATCAGTGTATGATCAGAAAGTGTATGAGAAATGTCTGGGTATCTGCATTAAATCAGGGATGAAAGGAAGGAATAATCAAATGCCATCATCAGATATAACTATTTCTATAATTAGTTTTATGTAAAACTTGCAATGTGGTTAAATGCTCTAAGGCAAAGTTGCACAATGTATTTTCCACCTGGGCAGCAACTTAATTTAAATTTAATCTAATCATTGAGTAATTTTTTTATTTTGTGTTATTGCTATTGCCATTTGGCCCTGGATCACGATGAACATGACAAGGTAATGTAGAGAAATAATTGTACAGATGAATTAAGAATAGGTATAACCTATCCATCCATCCATCTATCCATCCATCCATCCATCCATCCATCCATCCATCCATCCATNAGAAATAATTGTACAGATGAATTAAGAATAGGTATAACCTATCCATCCATCCATCTATCTATCCATCCATCCATCCATCCATCCATCCATCCATCCATCCATTCATCCATTCATCCATCCAAACATCCAAACACATTTCTTTTCCTTGTCATTGCTATCAAATTTCCAAAAAAAACTAATCAATTAAATTTCAGCAGCCTGGTCTCTCAGACTTCTCACTGAATTACAGTTTTGCTCAAATCTGCTCTAAAAAAAACTAGGAAATGCTTAAAATGCACTAAGGAGAGGTTTAGCTGCCAGCACCACAACCAAATAAAAAAATTGTTTGTCACAATAATGTGATGTCAGTATGGTTCCAGAATACAGCAGCCCCTCAATGTATTTGTCTTGTTTGCGCTATTAAACAATAAGGTCTTGGAGGAAAACCAAAATGTCTCATTCCTTATATAATTATAGATGCAACACAATTTATCATTGTGGCTATGCAAGGGCAAGTCAGCTATCAGTATAACTGCACCAAAGCAATCCATGTAGAGAAGTCCCACGTGTAATTCAAGACACCCATAAGAAGCAGCCCTGCCTTCTTCTGCACAAGATGCTTTCTGCTGTTCCTGCTTTGGATGAATTTCTGGCTCTTTAGCTCTTCCTTCCTGCCCTACCCCCCCAACAATCCTCCCCCCCCCCAATGCAGAACCTATTGCAGACTCCTGAGTATTAGGATAAGTGAACAAAGAGGAGGAAAATCAATCTCACTCCCCTGATAATGGCCTGGTACAGATGGTCACCGAACACTAAGGGCCTCGGTGGCAGCCTTTTTCTTGAATATGGCAGTGAATTCCCCCAGGAAACAAGCAAAGGGGGGGGGGGGAAAGTCTGTTTTGTTTATATGAGGTATTGGTTGTTCTTGTTTCCCCATCACTAAGGGGACCCTCTCTGTCTTGTTCTCTTTATTTCAGATTCATATAAAAGAGCAAGGGTCTTACTATTTTGAAATAGTTTTAAAGGGTAATGCAAAAAGAGTTTCCTTCATAAGCCGAATCTGTAGTTTAAATTCTCTGCGTGCAACCCCTCTCATTCAACAAGCCAAGATAATTTGATGTAAACAAAAGGAGTCTTTCTAAAAAAAAAAAAAAAGGATCAGCAAAAGCAGAATACGTGATGATTTTGGCCAACTGAGGAGAAGACCTCTGTGCCGGCCATTTCATACTGTTTATCTGTGACTGAAGTGTCAAGTGTTTTGATTGTGAGTGGATCAGAAGGATACATAAGCTTTTGTTTTCAGAGGAAGAATTGTAGTCGATGATTCAGAACATACTCTACAGGCAGTCCTGGTCTTAGGACCACAATTGAGCCCATAATGTCTGTGGCTAAGTGAGACACTTGCTAAGTGAGTTTTGCCCCATTTTATGACCTTTTTACCAATGTCTTTAAGCAAATCACTGCAGTTGTTCAGTTAGTAACATGGTCGTTAAGTTGATCTGACTTTGCTTGTCAGAAGGTCCCGAAAGGTGATCACATGATCCCAGGACACTGCAGTCATCATAAATATGAGTCAGTTGACAAGCATCTGTATTTTGATCACATGATTGTGGGAGACACTGCCATGGTTCTTAGTGTTGAAAACAGTCATAAATCACTTTTTTTCAGTGCCATTATAAATTTGAATGGTCATGAAATGAACTGTTGTAAGTTGAGGACTACCTGTAGTTGTGATTTGATGTGATTCTCATTAAATAGAATGTAAAAGCTGATAGGGACTTTATAGGTCATCTAGTCCAGTCCTTTGCTTGGTGCCAGAATCTACTAAAGCAGGGGTGTAAAACTCACAGCCTGCAGGCCAGATGCATCATGTGCTGGCCATGCCCACACCCGGTTTAGTGAAAGGGGGAAGTTGCAATACAACACATGATGACACCGTGACGATGCGAGTTTGCCACCCCTGTACTAAAGCATCCCTGGTAGGAAGCCATGCTGGCCCCCAAAACTCCCAGTACAAAGGAGTTTAATAGGACTTGTGGGTTTATTGTACTATTGCTTGTTTATATTGTGTTGTATAAAAGCCATGAGAGTGCAGTGATTACAATACAGTATTGTAGGCTGACTCTGCCCACAGGCAGCAGTTCAATTCTCCGGCTGGGGAATTCTGGCAGTTAAAATCCACAAGTCTTGAAAAAGTTGCCAAATTTGGACACCCCTGCTTTAGGAAGAGCCACAGAGAAACACTAAATTCAGAGTGATGGTGGAATTCCTCTGACTAGAAAGGGGAACATCAGAAGCTGCTGAAGCCGAAGAATTCAGGGAGAAGCTTCTCAAGTGAGGAAGGGTGATGACTGATTTTTCTGGCATGTGAGTTCTCTGAGCAACCAGATCAGGAAATGAAGTCTCTTGTACACAACTTGACTTAGAAATAACTGCTTGTCAGCTCACTAAAGTGTGTGATACAAATAGCACTATCCCCATGACACGGCTGGGAATCAATCTCCAAGGAAAGGTTCCATGAATATTTTTCACATCTCCTGGCACAGGCTGAGCCAAGTTAATTAATGCTGTTTGCAGCATAAGAGCCATTCTGGATCCTTTTTGCCCCCTGCTTACTCCCAGCTGCCCAAAGTGCAAAGCAAGCAAAGGCAGAGCACTTAAGCAACCAATCAATAAGCAAGTATACGTTAGGGACCTTAAAAGGTTGCTATTTAAAAAAAAGATAATAAAAGAATATATTCTTGAAGGAAGTTAAATTTCCGGGGCAATGAGGAAAGGACCCTGATCATCCATATCAAAGAATACATATAAGGGCTGATATTGTTGTTATTGTCTCCAGCTTCTCTGGTCTATAACTTAATGTTATAATGCTGGATGAATTCTTAAGAGAGAAATATATTAGCATATTTCCACCTTCTTCAATCCAATTTGACAACTCATATCATGTTATATGCACTGCTTTGTTTGCCCATTTGTGTGTGTCTGTGTGCGTGTGTGTGTGCGTGTGTGTGTGCGTGTGTGTGTGTGTGTGCTTTTCACAGAGTTGACTTCTGGTCATGAACTGGACAGTTCTCTGTAATTTTCTTATCAAGATTTAGAAATGTTTTGCTATTGCATTCTTCCCAGGGGTTGAGACAAAGAGGCTTGGTCCAAGTCCAGGTCACCCAAATCAACCAGCAGGCTTCAGGTCCAAAACAGGATTAGACCTACTTTCTAAGCATAACCACTACGCCAAATTGACTCTTTTCCCCACCTTTAGGGTTGTCCAACTATCAGATACTAAGCAGATGATTGGGAGGTTGGTAGCTGTGGTGGGATTCAAATAATTTAACAACTGGCTTGCCCAGGGTCAGGTAAGCTTCTTGTGGGAGACATTGACCCATCCCCATCCTCCAGCTCCACCACATATGCGGGATGAGCCTCCCACGACAGCCAACCTGACCCTGAGTGAACCGGTTGTTAAATTACACCACCACCACCACTATCAAAGTGGATCCTGGGTGCTGCATTGCAATGGAGAAATAGACAATGGATTGGCCAGCATGAAGGAAGGAAGAGGAGCAGGGAGAAGAAAGAGGGAAAGCGGCCTTCTCCTTCCCTCACATTGATTGCTCCGTTGCCTGTTTCTCCATTGCACCACAGTGCTCAGGATCCACTTTGATAGCCATGGGGTGGGTAATTTAACAATTGGTTCGCCCGAACCTGTGTGAACCATCTGAATCCCACCNTGGTTCGCCCGAACCTGTGTGAACCATCTGAATCCCACCACTGATTGGTAGTAATAAAGGACAGACAGCTGGGACTTCAACTGCTCATTGGCTGGGATTCATACGAGGTGATTGCCAACTTGTTTCATCAATTTAACCTTATCATTATCTTTATCTTCAAGGCTCTAATAAAAATACTTGACTCTGGTCCTTGTGAGTAAGAGTGGAGATAACCCTACTATACTAGGATGAATTTGGATTGCTTCAGGTGAGACAGATTTAAAGAGACAAACTGGGATGCATATATTGTACAGCAGTAATTGGGCCAACATGAATACAGAACTGTCTATATGTGTAGCAGCTGCACGAGTCTGTGCTCTTGCAGGCTGATCAAAGACACAGCTTTTTCTTTTTCAGGAAAGGGAAAGGCTTATATTTATACTTTAGCTTGTGTTTTAATGTTGGACAAATTTGATGGTAGATTATAAAATATTAAACCTCTCTGATTCCCAAGTGTTGAGATGTGCTCAGAAGATTGAAGCTGCAGGTGTTCAGTGAGTAGTAGTAGTATGGTAGTAGTGGTAATAGTAGTAGTAGTAGCAGTAGTAGTAGAGGGAGAAGGAGAAGCAGGAGAAGATGTTAAGAACATCCAGCAAACCCATGCAAGCATTCCTTTTCAATACACATCAAGTGCCTGTGTATGGAAAGCTTTAAAGACATATTAAGAATTTATCAGTTGTATACAACTTAGCTGTGAGCATGATGATATCTGGGCATTCTGCACAACGCTTTTGTTGTGTAATTGTCTACTACAGTGTTTTACTCGATTCCTCCACCCTGTGTTTATTACACCATCAACTGAGACGAATTGCAGTGGTGTTAGCGTTAGCACTTTCCATATGTCTGTGTATGTGTGTTATGCATCTTGTTATGCATCTATGTCCATAAATGGAAAGAGAAAAGAGATGGGGGAGAGAAATAAGAAAGAGGGAAGAAAAAAAAGAGAATTTTTTAAAAAAGAATAGTCAAAGCTTTTGTTCTTGTTGTTTAATTACAGTATCAGTTTGCAACTAGAGCAACATGTACTGGGAAAGTGACCTATATTTTGCATAAATTCATATTCAAAGCATCCAATTTATAGACTTTGGTGAAAGTAAAACAAACACATTTGACTGACTGATTGACATATATGGCAGAGCAGTTGCCAATTTTCATGATCACACTCAACAAGAAACTGCCTGACCAGTTCTTGTGTCCAGATAAGCATGGATTTCATGCTCACCATCTGCTTATGGGTCAGTAGTGAGAACAATTTAAAATAATTACCCTAATGAGTGACTATACAATGACATTCCTGTGTGAGGTAGAATATCATCAATGCACACCCAAATACTAAGTAAAGGAACATGGGTTTGTGAATGGGAACACTGTTACAATTATTGTAATCTTGACTCTATGTGCTATGAATGGTGCACTGCTACCAAAGTAACAGCACATTGTTCGGTAATAATAGTGATGATAATTGTCTCATAAAGTACATCTACCTTGGAAATGATTATTTGTATTTGCAGGCTTTTGTCAGAAAATTTTGTCACTGGAATTGCATAAGCAAGGTTGCATGCATCAGCAAGGAAAATGGAAATGTCCCACAATCACCTCTCAAATCCAGTGTTAATTAATCCTAGTCCATTTTTCCCCCAATAAATAAATCTATAGCTCAGAATTAAATTATTGCAAGGTTTAACACACTGCCAGGGATGTACTTCCATTTTAGTTTATTCTGTCCCATTGAATGTGATACTTCGAACTCATTGTCTTAAATAAAGATGCTGGTCTTAAATTATTTCTAGATTAAGATGTAAATGAATGATTCAAAGAGCAGCTGTGTGCTTACTGGATCAGGTGACAGAAGAAATGGAAATGCTGGGAGTAGAGCATACCAAGATGATGACCTTCACTACAAAAGATTGCCTGATCTACAGACAGAAAGTGCTGATCAGAGAGTCATTCTATTGCCAGCATTCCCAGGTGATATGGGGGGAAGCTAGATGGGTTTCAGGTCGTTGGGGTTAGATTCAGCAAAGCTTTCCTCATTTCCCTAATCCATTCACAACAAGTACACATGCTTCTAACCTGCAGAGATGAACATACGTTTTCTGATCCCTTTTGTAGATCTCCAAACATCAGTACTTCAACGGAGGATGGTAATACATGATATTGTGTTCAGAAGTATTCTTTTTTTATATTTGTGTGAGTAGCACAGGATGCATATTTTAAGACACATAAGAGAATTTACTCTGGCTTACCACTATGCTTTCATGAATGTTTTCCAAAAAAGAATGAACTGCAAATGAGTACAGGTAGTCCTCAACTTACGCCCTCAATTGAGCCCAAAATTTATGTTGCTAAGTGAGATATTTATTAAGTTCATTTTGCCCCATTTTATGAAATTTCTTGCCACAGTTGTTAAGTGAATCACTGCAGTTGTTAAATTAGTATAAACATCACATAACCAGTGTAAGCTGTTCTGAATAAAGCTGCCTTTTGCAATTGACTGATTTTCTCAGTGCCAATGTGGTTCAGCTGGGTCCAGTTGTTTTGAGATTGTACCCAAGATGCCTATTACTGTTGACATTTTGCCATGGACATTTTATTACTATTTGCAGGTCTTTGATTTTTGTGATTTTCCTCCAGTTCATCATCATCATCATCATCATCATCATCATCATCATCATCATCATCATCATCATCATCATCATTGATCATTGCATAGTCGGCCTGATGTTCAGACTGGGTTTGACATTTTTTGTCTACCTATTGAGTCCTTTCCAAGGACCTGGGATAGGAAAATCTGCATTTTTGACGATGTTACAGATATTGTTGCAGGATGGAAACTGTTCCAAGTAAAGCCACCTCCTGCAATTGATGGATGGCAAATTTGTCAATGCTGATGGTGTTCAAGTATGGCTCCAGTTGTTTTGCGATTGCACCCAAGGCCCCTATTACTATTGGTCCTCCTTTTGCTTGCCTTTGCCATAGTCGTTCTACTTCTATTTGTAGATCTTTGTATTGTGTTGTCTTCTCCAGTTCTTTCTCTTCTATTCTGCTGTCTCTGGGCACTGCGACATCCACTATGCAGACTTTTTGTGTTTCTTATTGACAACTGTTAAGTCCAGGGTGTAGTTGTTGTTGTAAGTCCAGGGTGTTTTTGTTGTTATTATTACGACCAGCACTTCAACTGTACCCAGTATATAACCAAGCGGTCAGTTAAAATCCCTCACAAACTTTGCATATGCAAACAGCTCCTCTTCCTTAATCATTTCCCCGCAGAACACGGTCAACTGGCATCATCATTTATGTTTAACCTAAGAATAAAGAAAGGCAACTCTCATTTTTCCCCCCCTGGGGTTTAGTCCACCATGTGTTCCATTGAGAAACTCAGCTGTTGAAATGTAAGGCCTTTGCCCACTGTTTTGGAAAATGAAAAACATGTGCTCAGACTCCTGTCTCTGTAATCTTCGTTTACATTGTGAATTCATTGAGCTCATGCTTCATGGGGGGGGGGGGANGGGGGGGGAACGATGCCCATGGTCGACAGCTTACTTGTTAGGCAATATCCAGTAACCTGGTCATTTTCATGAATTTCTGATCCATTCATTACCATTCGGGTTGTCATCCAGACAGCATCCCATGAACTTAGCGTGGGGTTTTCATTTTGGTTACTTCAGGTAGCAATGAAAGAGCTCTCTTTTTTCTAACACCACCCATACCAAACTATGATTTAAGCAGACTGGTGTGTTTGTTTTCCAGCTGCTGGTATTCCTGTACTGGCAATGGGCAAGGCACAGAACACATTTCACATAGTGTCATGCTGGCTGCTCATCTGAAGCCTATTGTTGTTCAGGACTAATGCCCAGAACAAAAGCTTTGGCTAGTGTCTGCTTGGGCACCGTTCCATCTCAACAGATGGGTATCAATGAAGAAAGTATACTTGTTCATCAAATAAAGAGGGCAAGGACATTTTTTCCAACTGAGATGGTCAAAGCAGCTGTCTTCCCAAAACATGTGCAGTTAAGGCTAAAAGATCTACAGTTACGGCAATCCATGGATGATATTAGACTTAGAACAGCAAGATGGTCAAAAGAACCCATGTCCTCCCAAGCTATCTATGGGTAATCCTTGACATACAACAGTTAATTTAGTGAGCACTGAAAGTTAAAATGGCGATGAAAACAGTGACTTACGACCATTTTTCACACTTACAATTGTAGCATCTCCATAATCACGTGATCAAAATTCAAACACTTGCCCACACTTAACTCACATTTATGATAATTGCAGTGTTCTGGGCTCATATGATCAACTTTTATAACCTTCAGATGAGAAAAAGCCAATGGGGAAGCCGATCCACTTTAACTAACTGTGTACAACTATTTAACGAGCTGCAATCGATTCGTTTAAAAACAACTGTGGCAAAAGGTTATAAAAATAGGGCAAACTTCGTTAGACAACAGTCTTGCTTAGCAGCAGAAATTTTGGGCTCAATTGTGGTCGAAGTCAAGGACTACATGTACTTGTAACAGTTCAAACCCAAATGGAACATCTTGCCGCAAGACTTCCTATTATTCCAGATGGCCAGAGCTGATCAGTTCTTGAGAATAGTGAGGCACTTGAAATCCTAGTGTCGCCCTGTTCAGAAAAAGCCATTTCAAAGTAAACCCCAAACTTCCTGGATTTTATGTACTCATATATCCCTTTTCTCCAACAAACAAGTGCAAAATTATATTATCTTCCATTATTATATATATACATATAATTTGTACTTAGCTTGTTTAGGACATTTTTTTTTAATTAAAGGATC
>BHFT01049458.1:0-18320 GCA_004320025.1 Laticauda laticaudata | reverse complement strand
AAGGAGAAGGAGAAGAAGGAGGAGGAGGAGGAGGAGGAGGAAGGAGGAGGAGAAGAGGAAGGAGGAGGAGGAGGAAGAAGAAGAGGAGGAGGGTGGTCAATGTGTTTTGCCATTTGTAACCTTCCCAGCCAGCGTCCGACAAGCGAAGACAGTCCGGGAAGTCGGATTCGCTTAACAACGCCAGCGATTCGGCTTAACAACTGCGGGCAAGGGCGGCCGTGGAACGGGGCACTTAAGAAACACCTCGCTTAGCAACGGATGTTGTGGGTTTTGCAGCGGTGGCCGTAAAGTTGAGAACTCCCTGTACCGACTGAGGCCGAGTGCCAACAGAGTTCCTTGTGAGCAAGTGAGTGCGAGCAAGCTGGGATGAAAAGGGACCAGCTAGGATTTAAAACACTTGGATCTTGGGCTTTAAGCAGATCACCTCCGTTGCAGCGCTTGGATAGACTGATCAGAAAGCAAAAGACGCCCCGCTGCAGATCATCCAGATACGGGAGCTGGATAATCCCCTTCTCAGCGTCTCCACGGGGGCGTTTTCAACACCCCGGCAGGCTTCAGGCTCCCTTCATAACCCAAATGAGAAAATGCACATTTGGGGGTTCCCCCCCCACCTTAAATGCAGCACCACGCGGTGCTGTGAAACACCTACATCTCTGTATCAGACCAAGGGGGGCAATAGATGAATATGTCACCATGGAGACGGGAGAAGTGTGTGTATGTGTGTGTGTGTGTCACACCTTAACCCTGCAGAGAACGCGAAGAGCAAGATCAGCGGCCTGTGCTCGGATTCCAGGGGGGATTTTTGCAGAAGGATGGATGGAAGGAAGGAAGGCAGAAACAAGGAAAGAAGGAAGACAGAACTAAGGAAAGAGGAAGGAAGAAAGGAAGGAAGGGGAAGAGGAGGAGAGAGGAAGGAGAAAGGGAGGGAGGGAGGGAGGGAGGAAAGAAAGAAGGAAGACAGAAATCATGAAGAAAAGGAAAGGAAAGAGGAAGGAAAGAAGGGAAAGAGGGGGAGGGAGGGAATAAGGAAGGAAAGAAAGAAGGAAGACAGAAAGAAAAGAGGAAGGAAGGGGAAGAGGAGGAGAGAGGAAGGAGAAAGGGAGGGAGGGAGGAAAGAAAGAAAGAAGGAAGACAGGAATCATGAAGAAAAGGAAAGGAAAGAGGAAGGAAAGAAAGGGAAGAGGAGGAGGGAGGGTGGAGAAGGGGAGGGAGGGAATAAGGAAGGAAAGAAAGAAGGAAGACAGAAAGAAGGAAAGAGGAAGGAAGGAAGGAAGGAAGGAAGGGGAAGAGGAGAGAGGAAGGAGAAAGGGAGGGAGGGAGGGAGGAAAGAAAGAAGGAAGACAGAAATCATGAAGAAAAGGGAAGGGAAGAGGAAGGAAAGAAGGGGAAGAGGGGGAGGGACGGTGGAGAAAGGGAGGGAGGGAATAAGGAAGGAAAGAAAGAAGGAAAGAGGAAGGAAGGGGAAGAGGAGGAGGGAGGGTGGAGAAAGGGTGGGAGGAAGGAAAGAAAGAAGGAAGACAGACAGAAGGAAGGAAAGAAGGAAAGGAAAGAGGAAGGAAGGAAGAGCCAGCGCTGTCCGAAGACGTCTCCATGGTCATGTGGCCGGCAGGACTAAACGCCTTCGAAGGCGCACAGAACGCCGTTCCTTTCTCACCAAAGGTGGCCCCTATTTTTCTACTTGCATTTTTTTTACGTGCTTTCGAACTGCCAGGTTGGCAGAAGCTGGGACGAGTCACGGGAGCTCAGTCCATTCCGTGGCGCTAGGGGTTCGAACCACCAAACTGCCGACCTTTCTGATCGACAAGCTCAGCGTCTTAAGCCCCTGAGCCACCGTGTCCCATGATGAATAGACTTAACCCTCCCCCCGTACCCTGACAAAGTTACCCGGATGGGTGACGAAAGGTCTGTGGGAAAACCACCGAAACCAGAGCCCCCGCCCCAAGGCCCTTTCTGCAGGCAGGACTCTTACCGCACGGCCCATCAAACTTCTTGAAGATGTTCTCCTGCTTGTCGCAGGCGTGTCGGTTCAGGTGGCACTCGCTGCGATAGTCCTTGCCGTCGCTGCCGCACACGGTGCTTTCGGGGAGGCCGCCACAAAAGGACATGCAGATACATTTGGCCGACTGCCCGTCCGTGGATCGTACGCAGGTGCTGCCGAAGCTGCAGACCACCTCCGCGCAGGGGTCTTTCGAACCTGAGGAAGAGGGGAATAAAGAGCCAGCCCGGTGAACAGGAATCCTGGGGTCAAAAGGCAGGCCAAACTGGAGCAGAAGCGAAACGCCTTCGAAAGAAAAAAAATACAAACAAGGGAGTCCCATTGCCTCCTGCAAAAAAACACTTTTGGGACAACAGTGACCTGGAGGACTGAGAATCTCTGCAGACTTTTAGCTACACAATTTGGGATGAACACCCTTGGAACGGGTGGGAGTAGGAAGGGATTTCCAGAGGGAAAATAAATTGCAGGCTACAGGAACCATGTGCACCTCTCCAAGTGACTCAAGTGAGGACACAGATAAACCTCCCAAGTGGCCTTAGGGACCCTCTCAAAGGATGCAAATGACCAGCTGTCTGCAAGGAACATAAATCCTTTTGTTATTCCTCACCGTTCAGTCAGAGCGAAAGAAGCTTCTTGGATGAGAAGGGAAACGCTCCTCCGGAAGAAAATAACAAAGAAGTTCAGAGGTGAAAAAGCCCCTGGAGAATCTCCTTACAGACCTGCAAGCAAAACCAGCTTCTGGATTGCGGTGGGGATAGTAGGACACTTGAAAAAGAGTCCAAGTAAAGGGGATGATTAGATCAGATGCCTCAAACCACTTTGTCACACCAATTTCCACTCTCCGGGATACGGAGCTGACAGTCAGAAATAATGGTATCGCTGCTAATATACTCAACTTTGTCACTGCCCAACAATTTACTTCCATAGCCAACATTTTCCTGTTTCTGGGGTCCCTGGTGCTCTCTGAGCTTGGTGGTTTTCTTGCAGACGTTTCATTACCAAACTAGGTAGCATCATCAGTGCTAGAAGGTAGAAGGGTTCGCTGTTTATATATAAATATAAATACCAAATATAGTTTGCTCTGTGAGCAAGTGGCTTGCCCTCCCATTAACACAAACATAGCAAGCTACTTGTATATAAGGAGAGACCAACCCTCCCCTCCCTTTTAGCACGGATGATGTTATCTTGCTGGGTAATGAAATGTCTGCAAGAAAACAAATGAGCTCAGAGTGCATCAAGGACCCTAACAGTCCTCCTCCTCTTTCTCCACTCTGCAAACTTCACTCCCTTCTGGCATTGATGACATTATTTAATTCGCTCATGAGACGTCGGGAAGCAAGCCACCACACTCAAAAGACCACCAAGGACCCCTGTAAGTTCAACCCTGAGCTACAAAAAAATATTGGTCTCATTGAAAGTCTCAATTATTTGAAGCACAGCCCCATTTATTAGGAGTTTCCTTTCCACAGAAACTCCAGGCATTGCTTTACCCATTGAGTTCATCAAGCAAAGAGTGAATGAGATTTGAATGGCCACAAGGAGATAGCCTTAATGTGCCATAAGCAAAATGCAATTAGAAACAGACATTAAGAGGCTGCTGGCTGTTCTAAGGTGGGGACAGTATTTTATTTATAAGGTCCTTTATTTATTTAATTACTCCCTGCTTCATTAGACATTTCCCACCCCCCACAAACTCATAGCCCATTGTTATTATTTTAAATAAATCAGGATGACACATTCATCCGTGTCTCTCTCTCTCTCTCTCTCTCTCTCTCTCTCTCACACACACACACACNGTGTCTCTCTCTCTCTCTCTCTCTCTCTCTCTCTCTCACACACACACACACACACACACAGAGGACATTGCAATGGTCATAAATAAATGTGAGTCAGCTGCCAAGCATCCGAATGCAAATCATGTGCACCCTGGGGATGCAGCGGTGGGTCCCAAAGTGTGCAGCAAAAAAAGGTCACTATTTTCAGGGCTGTTGTAACCTGGAACGGTCACTAAGTGAACTTTTGTATGTTGAGGACTATCTGTAGCCCCGTTCTTCGGCATGTTGCTTACGCTGGTGTAAATTGCCAGCTCCTCTTTAGGCTCAAGCGAAGCGGTAGGCCCACCTCTTGTTTTCCTCTCTTTGAGGATTTCTTTCTTTTTCTTTTTTTCTTTAAATGGAATCCAGGTAGTCCTTGACTTATGACCAGGATTGGGCCTCCCAATATTCCTCTCCCCCCCATTTTTTATTTTTATTTTACAACAAGTCCATCTTTTGATTCAACAGCATGTCGACTGGGTAGCCATATCTTGTGTAAATATTTATAATTAATATACATTTCTTGCTATCGTATCAATGGTTATATTCATATGAATTTATTATTTTAAATAAATCAGGATGACACATCTATCTGTTTCTCTCTCTCTCTCTCTGTCCCCCCCCCCTCTCTCTTTCCTCTTCTACCAGAGCTCTTTCCAGGAGTCTAGAAAGCAGAGATTTATCACTAAAAGCAGGAACTTCTCCATCAGAGAGGGAAGGGAGGGGAAAAGGTCAAGTTAATTTACTTGGAAAAAAAAGCAGACGGGGCGTTTTCATTTGCACAGTTCCTTGCTTTGGAGTGGTATGTGCCTTGCTAGCACAGCGGGTTCATTAGCCTGGCTTATGAGGCCTCCTCCGGAAAAATCACTTGCTCCGGGTGCAAACTGGACTTGGGAAAATCACAGCCTGCATCTTGTGAGGGTGAGATGCAGAGGTGATGGAAGTCAACCCACCTATTTCTCACCAAGAAGGGCTGACGTTATACACTACTTGGGAGTAGTGAAGGGAAAGTTAGAAACTTAAATGCTGGGTTATAATCATTGTTTCTTCCTTCCTTCTTTCTCTTTTCTTTCTTTCTTTCTTTCTTTTCTCTTTCTTTCTCTTTCTCCTTCCTTTCCTTCCTTCCTTCCTTGTCTTTGGTACTAGCAGTGATGATGTTACCTGGCTTGGCTAATGAAAGGTCTGCAAGAAAGCAATCAAGCTCAGAGAGCACAAAGGATCCCTCATGTCAACCTTGAGCTACAAATATTCTTTCTTTCTTTCTTTCTTTCTTTCTTTCTTTCTTTCTTTCTTTCTTTCTTTCTTTCTTTCTTTCTTTTTCTTTTTTCCTTTCCTTTTCTTTTTTTGGGAGGCTAACAAACTGCAAAAAAAATGTTCTTTTGACTCTCAGAAATCAGCTCAGAGGTTCAAAACTATTTGTAAGAGCCTTGTGAAAATAACTCGATGTGGTTCTGGTTTTGTTAAATTCTCTGAGCAGTGATATACTGACTGCTAATTGTACAATCTGGGCCACCCCCTTGCCCACTTACTGATACTAAATCTCTGCATCACTAATTTCCACTCCCCCCCCCCTTTTGCTTGTTGGTTTTCACTTTTTCTTTTAAAAACTAACAATACATCAGGATGAGAAGAAGGGGGAAAGGAAAGGGAAGGAGGAGGAGGAGGAGGAGGAGAAAAAGAAGAAGAGGAAGAGGAAGAGGAGAAGAAGAAGAGGAAGAGGAGAAGGAAAAAGAAGAGGAGGAAGAGGAACGAGGAGGAGGAAGAGAAAGAAGAAGAGAAGGAGGAAGAAGAATAGGAAGAGAAGGAGGAAAAAGAAGGGGAGGAGGAAGAAGGAAGAAGAAGAGGAAGAAGAACAGGAGGAGGAAGAGGAGAAAGAAGAAAAGAAGAAGCAACCACAACAGCAGCAGCAGAAGCCTTTGACATCCAAGGTGGGATGGATGAAATGTTATGACCAGCCACACTTACCACAAGCTCCTTTACTCATGACTTTAATGCGACGCTGCTGGTTGCACTGGGCTTTCTCCAGCTCACATTCGTTACTGTAGGTCGAATAATCTGAACCGCACACCGGAGCCACGACGGACGGGCAGGTGGCTTTCTTACAAACACACACGCCTTGGGAAGAGTCCGTGGGGTTCTTCTCGCAGATGGCACCGAAGCCACACAGCATCCCTCGACAAACTGTGGGCAGAAAAGGAAAAGAGAGTTAACGCTCTGCACGGGGGAAAGGGTTTAAAAAACAGAAAACAAGCAAAGGAGGGAAATTGATCTGTGCAGACAAAATGGGATGCAGGAGCCTTGCACTGATATCCAGAATAGGTATCGTTGACCTCAATGAATTCAGCCTCGGATCCAGTTCACACAACTCGGTATTTATAACTCATTTATTTATTTGTATCCCATCATCATCATCATCATCATCATCATCATTCCT
The DNA here is from genome assembly GCA_004320025.1 of Laticauda laticaudata. Lineage (NCBI taxonomy): Eukaryota > Metazoa > Chordata > Lepidosauria > Squamata > Elapidae > Laticauda > Laticauda laticaudata. Next base: position 12,076 of record BHFT01049458.1, on the reverse strand, counting down.
CGCACAGTCAGTTAGATTCAGTTCAGACTGGGTTTGGCATTTTTATCTACCTATCGAGTCCTTCCCAAGGACCTGGGATAGGCAAGTCTGGATTGTTTGATGGTGTTACAGCTCTCGGCGCAGGATGGAAGCTGTTCCACGTAAAGCTGCCTTCTACAATTGACCGATGGCAAATGTGTCAATGCCACTGATGGTGTTCAAGTGGTGCTCCAGTTGTTTCAGGACTGCACCCAAGGCGCCTATGACTATTGGCGCAACCCTTGCTTGCCTTTGCCACAATTGTTCTATTTCTATGTCTTTGTATTTTGCTATCTTCTCCGGTTCAATTATTATTATTACTATTATTATTATTACGGTGGTTAATCTCTGGTGTTAATCTCTGTTCCAAGTAGGGTGCTTTTTTTGTAGAATCAGGGTATTCAAGTCTGATAAATTATTATGACTATTATTATTTATTATTAGATTTATTATTAGATTTATTATTGTTATTATTATTATACTACACAAAAATGACAGTATACACAGCAAATGAGATAAGCATGCTGGGTTTCGTATCACAAATTACTAGTCAAACACTTCCTCTCTCTCTCTCTCTCTCTCTCCCCCTCCCTCCCTCCCCATTTGCTTTTTTCTTTTCCTCTCTCTTTCTTTCTCTTTCTCTTCCTCTCTCTCTCCCTCTCTCTCCCTTCCTCCCTCTTTTTCTGTTTCTCTTTTTCTCTTCCTCTCTCCCTTCCTCCCCACCTCTCTCTCCCTTCACCTCTTTCTTTTTCTCTCTATCTGTTTCTCTTCCTCTCTCCCTTTCTTTCTGTTTCTTTCTCTCTTTCTTTCTCTCTCCCTTCCTCCCTATCTCTCTCCCCTTTCTCTCTCTCACACTGTGTGTGTGTGTGTGTGTGTGTGTGTTCAGGCTTGTTTGTTCCCTAATAACAGATGCACCATTCTCTTGATCAGGTAATCAGCTAAGCTGGCATAGACTAGTTTCCCATTTACATTGCAAATGAAGCAGAGGTGATGGCTGTTCTTAAAAAAAAATAAAAAATGAAGGCTGGGGGGGTGGGAGGGAAGCCAGGTAAGGGAAACCTAAAAATACAGACAGGGCTGCCTTCTCAAAATAGCAGACAGACAGCCTGTACCTGTTTGATCTTGTGATGCAACCCCAGTTCCAAAACTCCTGCCTACCTTTGCTTGTGAGTTCACACTCCAGTAGCATTTCCACACCTTTTAAAATCTGCATTCTTCCTCCCCCTATGCTGAGTCAGTGGGTCCCAGGGAGAAGTGTTGGGAACAGAAGAACCTGCTATATAAGTCAAGCTATTCCCCCAATTTATTTTCGTTCAGCACCGGATCACAAGGTGTTTCCCATCATCACCTCTTGAGCTCCGGTTTGAAGTATAAAGAGTCCTCAATATACGACCATAATTGAGTCTGTCATGGGCATCTCTACAACAGCCTGATTTGGCTCTGCAACCCAGCAAGACAGATACAGACTTCAGTGAGTAATTAGGACTGCAGAAAATAACAATTGCTACCGATCTGCCTTCCACTGAAGACCTGTATATTGTACGAGTCAAAAACAGAGGGTTGTGAAAATATCAACAGACCCCTCACATCCCAGACATAAACTGTTTCAACTCCTACCCTCAAAATGACACTATAGAGCCCTGCACACCAGAACAACTAGACACAAGGACGGTTTTTCCCCCAACGCCATCACTCTGCTAAACAGATAATTCCCTCAGCACTGTCCAACTATTTACTAAGTCTGCATTACTATCACTATTAATCTTCTCATCACTCCTTGTCAACCATCCCCTCCCACCTGTGACTGTATGACTGCAACTTTGCCACTTGTATCCTTATGTCAATAAATATAATGACTGTTTCCTAGTATGACTTGATTGCTTATTGTACCCTATGACTGTTATTAAGTGTTGCACCTGATGATTCTTAACTTTGATGAATGTTTCTTTTCTTTTATGGACACTGAGAGCATTTGCGCCAAAGACAAATTCCTTGTGGGTCCAGTCACACTTGGCCAATAAAGAAGTCTATTCTTTTCTATCCTATTCTACTCTATTCCACTCCATTCCAATTTCTATTCTATTCTATTCTATTCTATTCTATTCTATTCTTCATTCCTCTATTCTATTCCTATTCTATTCTATTCTAGCCTAAAATCATTGTGGTGAAATGAAACTTTGGGAAAGCGAGTTTTGCCCTACCTTATGACCTTCCTTGTCCTGGTCATTAAGGGAATCACTACAGTTGTTAAAATTGAGTAACGTGGTTGTTCAGTTTCTGTAAAGCAGTATATAAGTCTAAGGGCGATTGCTGTTGCTATGTTGATGGCTGAACTCAGCATGGAAGTACGAATTGAAGAACTAAGGAAGGATGAAAAAAAGCAAAGCTAGACTATCTCATCATTAGCTATTGCTAATTTTACCATTTGCGTGAGAGGTGATGTTTTTTAAATGTTGTTGTTAATGCACCTTGCAAATCTGAGGGGGTGGGGGGGTAAGAGGGTATTTTTCACCTCCCCCTGAAGGACTTTGTGTGGGTTGCAAGAGAGAGTAGGATTCCTCTTGTTTTTGCATTCTTCCAAGTTACTGATTTGATTAGAAATGATTAGCATATCATGTAGGGGATTTCACATTTCTGTGGGCACGGCACAGATACTGGGGAGAAGAGCGGGAGGAGAGATTGCCGTATATAATATCAGTGAAAAAACATTTTTTTTAAAAAAAAAAGTATGAAAAATCATAAAGGGGAAAGGGGAAAAAAAGAAAGCTTTGCCAGCGGTTCATTTACACTTCAATACACGGATATTTGGCTCCAGCTGCCTAGAGAATTTAAGCTCATATGCATGGCAACAATACACTACTAAGAGACTAATATTGTCAAATAAAAAAGAACTCTCTTTCTCTTCTGCCCAATATCTAAAAGCAATTTATCATTTTTATGAAGCTCTGTAGACCGGCCTATTTCTCTGCTTTTCTTTTCTTTTTTTAAAAAAAAAAACCTAGCAGACAAATTCCTTCCCCCACCCCACCAAAAGGGAGATAAGGGACGGGGAAGGAGAGAAGGAAAATGATGAGCATTTAAAAATGCAGTGAGATGGTTGTAATTTTTTTCCTTCTTTCCTTCCTCCTCTTCCTCCTCCAACCCTACTCCTTCCTAGCACTGATGATGTTACCTAGTTGGGTAATGCAATGTCTACAAGAAAACAAGCAAGCTCAGAGACATAACAGTTCAACTCTGAGCTGCAAATATTCTCTTCTATTAACACTAGGATTAATCTCAGGAATGTCTTCTCTGTCTATTCAGACCTCTGAAAATCTATTTTTCTGGGCCATCTGACATGCATGCCTTCCTCCTCCTCCTCCTCCTCCTCCTCCTGGCCCAATTTTTCAAGACTCCAGCTGAAATTGTAGCACATTAGTGACCTGTCAGTCAAAGAGACAGAAAGAGCTTCTTCCTGCAGGAGAGAAGAGCTCCAGTCTGCCCCGAGACGTGTTCGAAGGGGATGTCTTCCTTCACATTTCTCCAGGAGCGCACCATCAAATATTAGGACTGCCAGGCTCAAGAGCAGGCAAGTTGCTTTGCAAAACATTCCTGGTTCAGCCCTGAATATTTTACATGAAGGGGAGGGGGGCGTCAAATTGGAGGGGGGTATAACTGTCTTCCCCAAGCAAATTCCCAGCGGCTTCTCCAAGCTCCAACAACCTCGGACAGGGGCTACATTTCTGAATTGAGCAGCCCCTTTTAATTTCCCAAGATGCCCCCAGCACTCTGCAGCATGGTGGGAAATTAAAAAGCAGGGATGAGGTACAGCCCCTCCAGGACTGCAGGGGGGTGGTGGGGGAAATCTCTGCAGAGAAATTCAACAATGCTCAATGATAGGAGAGAGATGTGAGGAAGGCGCTTCCAATTCTGAATCTGTCCCAACCTCCAGAATCTGGGGAGATATTTGGCTGGGGAAGGTCATTTAAGTGTCCCTCAAGAACAAGACAAGACCTTACACAACTGACCTCCCAGCTGTAATTCAGAAGCTTCTGCTCTTGCATAGATGCCGGTCTTTTTGTGTATGGATGTGTGTGCTATAAATGGAGTTCCTGTGTATATTAAACCTTCCTCCAATAATGCCTGATGCTTTTCTCGGCTTCAACTCTCAGGAATTTCCCCAGTTCCTGGTCTGTCTTTGTTTATTAACTGCAGCTCAGCCCCTGGGAGAGGAAGAGAAAATGGAGACTGAGGCTGATATGTTATGTGCCATGTCTAGATAATTGGTTTTGAAAGGCTGGTCTGACCAATCCAGAGGTGGCATGGCATGCTCTTCAGTCTTGAGTGCTATGCCTAGGATGCACGCTCAGGAACCGATCGATAGCCACAAAAAAAGAGTTTAATCCAATCCAGAAAGTCTATGATCCATGCTACAATTATTTCTGGGCTGATAGATGTCACCCCACCCTAACCATGTGTATCTCTTGGCAATGTATATTTTGTCCCAAGATTTGTATTTCTCAACCTGGCAATTTTAAGATACATGGACTTCAACATCTGCCAGCTGGGAAATTCTGGAATTTGAAGTCCACGTATCTTAAAATTGCCAAGGTCGAAAGACACAGTTGTCCATCAACCTACAGAACCACAAATGATCTTTGAAAAGATCAGACCAATGTTTCATTAACAGAGACAGATGCAAAGCTCTGCTTTTAGACAATGCAAATCCAATGCATGGAGAAAGGATGGAGGAAGAACTGGATGTCGGAAGGACTTGTGAAAAACCAAGGAACACCATGAAATGCAACCAGCAGTATAGAGTGTTCCATCAATAGAAGTGTAATTTCCAAACCATAGGAAGAAATTAATTCCACTTTATACCATCCAGAGTTGGACCACCATCCTTGAAGAAGGATTCTGAACAGGTGAAGCTGTTGTAGAGGCAGCAGTGAGAAAAAGCAGATCTCAAAAAGATCACATAGAAAAAGAGAAAATGTGTTTCCCTGACTTAAACATAAAGCATAAACCGTTTCAACTCAAAACAATGCAACAGAGCCCTGCACACCAGAACAACTAGACACAAGGACAGTTTTTCCCCAAATGCCATCACTCTGCCAAAGAAATAATTCTCTCAACACTATCCAACTATTGACAAACTCTGCACTACTATTACTATTAAACTTCACACCACTCCTTATCACCCATCCCCTCCCACTTGTGACTGTATGACTGGAACCTTGTCGCTTGTATCCTGATGATTTATATTGACTGTTTCAAAGTATGATTTGATTGCTTATTGTACCCTATGACTCTCATTAAGTGTTGTACCTGATGATTCTTGACTCTTGGCAAATGTATCTTTTCTTTTATGTACACTGAGAGCATTTGCACCAAGACAAATTCCTTGTGTGTCCAATCACACTTGGCCAATAAAGAATTATACTTCTATTCTATTCTATTCTATTCTATTCTATTCTATTCTATTCTATTCTAGATTCCTCTATTCTATTCTATCTATTCAAACTGTAAGATGCTGAATCATAGACTTATTCCAGTTGAATGTTAGAAGGAACTTCCTAAAGTTTCCTAATTTGAGAAGTTAGGATTCCAGTAGAGTAGAGTAGAGTAAGAGAGTTGGAAGGGACCTTGGAGGTCTTCTAGTCTTCTACCTCTTTAATAAGGCAGATGACCCTACACCACTTCAGACAAATGGTTGTCCAATCTCTTCTTTTAAAACTCCCAGTGTTGAAACATTCACAACTTCTGGAGGCAAGTTCCCAATTAGTCTAGGATTTGGATATTTTTTGGCCGCAGACAAAAATAACAGAAGCACCTAGCGTGGAGTTAAAATTTATTCCAAGGGATTTTCCATCAGGGAGAAACGAGGAAAACCGCCAGCAAAGGGAACTCATCCTAAATTTGGATCCTCCCATTTTCTCCATTACTTTCTCAATGGGACTTCTTTTGCATGTCCCACCCATGTCCTTTTGAGCCGTTCCCTTTTGTGGTAAGATCGTTTTTTTTAAACCGCCCTTGTTCATCCTGTCAGGCCCAAGGCCTGGTGAATAATTTAGTGCGTATTCAACAAGGCCTGGCTGGGTACCTCTGCTTCCCCCTGCAGAGCCAGGAGGTGCGGGACACAGCTGGATTGGAAGGCGATGAAAAATGTATGGACGCCAAGCGGGGGACATATGGCTGAGTTATTTCCTCGCTTTTCCGGCACCGCTCTGCAGAACCTCCAACTTCTCAGCAGGGAACCGGGCAAAAGCCCCAGACCGCCTGACGGGCAATAACGTTCTCTGGCATTCTCCAGGCGTCAATTGTGTGCAAACCTCAGACACACCTGAGGTCTGTTCACCCGCTAGTGCATAGAAGCAGAGGAGCTGGAAAATGGGGAGACATGTTTTGGTGAGGGGAGCATTGTGGTTCACCAAAAGCCGGCCCAGGGCTTTGACCACAGAAGGTGAAACTCTCAAAAAGCAGCCAAGATGGAAGGGCCAGGAAAAAAGAGAACAGGAATGATTTGAATGACTTTTGCCCTGGATGGATTCCAAGAGTGACCTTCATTCAGAAGAAGCCTTTATTTTCTGCCTCCTTTTCCATACTTGCCCTAGTTTGTAAGGGCGAGTCTTACTTTGGGTGGGTGGGTCTTACTTTGGTTCTTGGGAGTCCAAGGAAGGATGCTCTGGATTTGGGGATTTTCAAGTTTAGGACAGAATAAACAAAGCAATGGTGAGGGGCTGAGTAGTAAACCTATTCATTTCTTGATTGCAATTCATGCTAGTTAATAAATTATGTTCCCAATCAGGACAGTTACACATGGGGGGGAGTGTTTGAAAAAACAACAATCAACAGGGTTTGTTGTTGTTGTTCGTTCTTTCTCTTCTTCTTCTTCTTCTTCTTCTTCTTCTTCTTCTTCTTCTTCTTCTTCTTCTTCTTCTTCTTCTTCTTCTCCTCCTCCTCCTCCCTTTCTCTTCCTCTTCTTTCTCCTCCCCCTCTTCTTCTTTCTCCTCCTCCTCTTCTTCTCTCCTCCTCTTCCCCCCTCCTCCCCTCGCTTCCTCCTGCTGTTCTTTTCTTTTCCTCTTCCTCTTCTCCTCTCTCCCTCCTCTTCTTTCTCCTCTTCTGCTTCCTCTCCTCCTCCTCCTCTCCCTTCTCCCTCTTTTTCTTTCTCTTCCTCCTCCCCCTCTTCTTTTCTTCTTCTTTTTCTCTCCTTCTCTTCCCCCTTCCCTTCCTCCTGCTGTTGTCCTTTTTTTCCCCTCTTCCTCCTCTTCTCCTCGTCCTTCTTGATGTCAGATTTTAATTCCCCAACCCTGCCTGCTTATTCTCTCCAGCTGAGAGGGGCAGTGGGAGGATTCAAATGTTCCTGTTTCCAAACACCCAAAGGGGCAGAGGTTTTCAGAGGGGGGGGTCTCTTGAAAGAAAGAAAGGGAACGTAGCAGAGTTCTCACCAGGCGTTTTTCTCTTTTATGAGAGGGGTGCTCCACTGCTGGCAAAAGGTGCTCATTATGGACCATTATACCTTTTCCATCTCAGTTGGGTCAAATAATTTGAGCAAACAAAGATAGTTCCGGCTCAACTAGCCTTGGAAAGAGAGGAACAAAAAGAACAGCTTTTCTTTTCTTTTCTTCTGGGTAGTAATTGATTTAATTGGATTTCTGAGACCAAAGGCTAGAAGCCACCTTTTAAAACAACCTTGACTCTTCTTCACTCTTTCATTACCATCTCTTGAGGTGAGCTCCCTGCTGTGGAAAGAAAAAAGACCAAATAGAGAAGTGCACTTTTTGGCTAATGAGCCATTGAAGCCTGGGTGCAAGTCTATTCTACATAACAAAGATCCACCTCCTTCAGGCAGAGCCATTTCATCGTCCTTCATCGCACCACCCACCAAGTTTCAACCAAACGTAGCACACAGACAGCCTAACAGAGTTAGCTACGACCCCTGGCAGCAACCAGTCAGGTGTTCTGACCCAAATCCCTTTTCCAATAAAGCAAACACAAACCAAAGGAAACAGAAACCTGTTTAATCCTCCCATCCTTCCTTTCACCTATCTCCTCCCACTTATGACCGTGTGACTGTAACTTTGTCACTTGTACCCTTAAGATTTATATGGACTTTCCTAGTATGATTCAATTGCTTACTGTACTCTATGACTCTCATTAAGTGTTGTACCTGATGATTCTTGACTCTTGACGAATTTATCTTTTCTTTTATGTACCCTGAGAGCATTTGCACCAAAGACAAATTCCTTATGTGTCCAATCACACTTGGCCAATGAAGAATTCTATTCTATTCTATTCTATTCTATTCTATTCTATTCTATTCTATTCTATTCTCCTGTTCTATTCTATTCTCTTCTATTCTCTTTTATTCTATTCTATTCTCTTTCTTCTATTCTATTATATTCTTTCTCCTATTCTATTCTATTCTATTCCTATTCTGTTAGATTCCTAATTTATTCTATTCTATTTTATTCTATTCCTAATTTATTCTATTTTATTCTGCCCTGCCTTCACTCTGACTGTCCTTCAGATATTTGAAGCAGCATATTCTGTCTTTCCGCTCCTTTCCGCCTCAGAAACCCTCCTCGGGACATGCTCAAATCTGACACATTCCTTCCTCATGTGCCGTGTCCAGAACCGGATGTCCAGTCTGCAACCCACCATAGGTCCACGGAAGATGCTAAGCCAATTTCTGAATCTGTCAATGGGATGGGTGAAAAAAATCTGACTTGTGCTTCTCCATTTTGGAGTCTCTACTTTCATCCTTCCCCAGACAGGAAGGTGCTGAAAAAAAGGACCCAGGCCCTCACCGGCTGTCCCAACCTTACGCTGAGATTTTGAAATCGGGCCAAAGACGGCCTATTTTCTGCAACAAGGAACAAACCCAAGATTCCTAGAAAGCCAGAAGCAGACTGGACACAGCATGGAGCCCATTGCTATGGTGTGCAATCTGTGCTACGAGTTAATTAACTTGCTTAATTACCATTCTAGTGTGTCTTTCTAAATTTGAATACCTGTATCATTTTGTCTGTCTGTCTCCTGTGTGTGTGAAGAAAGGGGGGTGGGAGAAAGAGAGGGAGGAAGAGAGGGCAGAAGAGAGGGAGAGGGGGGAGAAAAAGGGAGAGGGAGGGAGGGAGAAAGAGGGAGAGGGAGGGAGAGAGAGAAGGAAGGAGGGAGGGAAAGGGAGAAAGAGGGAGGGAAAGAGGGAGGGAGAGAGAGAGGAAAAACAACAGAGAAAACACGGACAAGTGCCGATTTTCCTTTTCTAACAGTTCATTTAGTGACCGCTGGAAGTTACGAGAGCACTGAAAAAAAGTGACTCAGCATTGTTTTTCACACTTAGGACCGTCACAGCATTCCGCATTGTCATGTGATCGAAATTCAGACGCTTGGCAACTGATTCATATTTATGTCTGTTGCCATGTCCGGGGTGTGTGTGTGTGTGTGTGTGTATCACGCAACCCCACTTTTACGACCGTCTGACAAGCAATGGGGAAGCCCGATTCGCTTAACAACCGTGTGATTAACTTAATAACTGCTGCAAGAAAGGTCGCAAAACTCACTTAACGCACCTCGCTTAGCAACAGAAATTTTGGGCTCAGTTGTGGTCATAAGTCAAGGACTACCTGTACTGATACTTAGGCCCAACTACTAGCCCTGGCTGCAACTTACTTATTTGTTATTTTTAAATAGTGCCCTTTAAAGAAAATGCTGTTGGATTTTTTCAAGGAAATAGACTGTATGTTTAAAAGCAAGAGGGGCCCTTTGCCTTCAAAATATTCTCACACCTCCGAAGGGAACGCCAACCAATATAAAGAAGCTGTTAATCCTCCCGCAAAAAACATGAAAAATGGAATGGGGTTATGGTAATTGTCCAAGCAGGGGTTTTCTTCCCAAACCAGAGAGAGTCTGTTCTGTGCCATTCAACTTTCAGGCTCATAAAAGCAGAGAAAAGCATCAGAAGACAGAAAAAAACCACAAGAAATTAAAAGTAGAAGGTAAGGAAAGGCAAGGGAGCCTGACAGGATCTAAGGGAGGCCCAATGATGCTTACTTCAATTCTCCCTACCTTTGCAACGGCAAACCATCCTTGGAAAACTATCACTGTTTCTGCCACGTTCCTGCAACAAGTTGTGTGCTCTTTCTTTGTTCAACTTTTCACATTGGGTGCTGAAAGACCAGGTCCACCCCAGCTCCACATGTGAAGGATCAATTCAGTTGATTTATTGCTGAAGGCCTATGCAGAGAAATCTTTTCAACTGGCAGTCAGACTTAGAAAATGGTCAGCAGTCCTGTGAAGGGTTTGTTTTTTTCCATTGGTAATGGAGAATGGAATGGAATGGAATGGAATAGAATAGAATAGAATAGAATAGAATAGAATAGAATAGAATAGAATAGACTCGTGACTGATGGCACATTTGACGCCTCCCTCAGGCTCAGCCTGGTCCTCTCCTATGGAATTCCCACTGTCATCCCGAGCAGTAACAATCTCAATGGCATCAGTTCATTTTTTCCAACATTAAACTGATCTCTTTACTTCTTTTCGTGCCTTGATCCCATTCATTCTTTTCCCCCATCTTCACTCCGACCCGTTTTCTCTTCGTTTTCTCCCGCAGACATCCTCTCTTTTCCTTCCCTTGAATGCATTGATTCATTCTGTTTATTATTTATTTCTGCTGCTTTCCAAGCAGCAATCTTCCATATGCCATGGTCAACAGCAGATGGTCCCATAAATATTGATCTCCACCCACCCGGCTCACCCCACGTTTTTGCAAGATAAGAGAAGGCACAGGCCACTTCATCTCCATCGTGCCCATATCCCTCTTTTAACAATTAGAACTGAAGTGGCATGTTGTGGCATCTCGTGGCCAATCTTCCACAAAGCCAATTTTACCCCAAGCAAGCCCCACATTTCCTCAGGAAAGAATTTAAGAGAGGTTACTGCAGCCACCCCCTATTGTTACCGGCATCCTGTCATCTCCAAACTACAAGCAAGGAAGTGATTCACTCAGGAGGAGACAGTTTGCATGCTTAAATTAAATTAAGGCCCCAGAGAATTGTCCCACTTACTTTGCATTGATGGGAGAGGGCTCAAAATTGGCAGAGCAGAGGTGGGAATCTTCCAAGCTTCACAAAATGATCTAGGGGATCCCCGTTGCAATAAAGGCAGGCAACGATTCCTGATTAAATAGCAAAACTGCAGGCGAGCCATTAAAGGCATAAGTGTTCTTCTTGGATTTATTCCTTTTTATGAAATGAAATCTTATCTCGAAGTGGCAGGGATGCCTTTTTATTCTCCGGCAGGCAGGGACAGAAAAGCACCAAGCTCTCTTCTCATCCACCCTACCCCACAACCCCCATATGCAAGAAAGAAAAGAAATGGAGACAACCTGGGCCTGAATTTCTTCAGGCAGGGCACGTCATTTCCAACCACCGGTGATGCCCTGTCCCGCCAAGCAGCAGGTTCGCATCGCACGGCTGCGTTCCAAATCGTTGCTTCTTTGGAGTCGAAGAAAAGTTTTCTTTGGCAATCCAAAAATGCTTGCAAAGGCACGAGTTGAGCTTTTGCTGGCTGGGCATCATGGGAGCTGGAATTCAACCTCTCTCTGGAAGGCAACATGGAGCAGATGGCTGGGCATATTTGAGAAGCGGCCTGTCCAGCTGTTCGCTGAAGGCTTCTGGAAAGAGATCGCCCATCAAGAGATCGCCAAGCCAAGAGAGATGGACTTTCCTTGATTTTTAACCTCCAGAGAGCTGATGTGGACGGTGCGAGTTGGTCTGACAAATGTCCATTTGAAGACGGGGTTAATTCTCTCCGCTTAACACACGGCAGGATTTTTAGTGTCCGGACTACACAGCCCATCCGCTGCACTTCTCTGAAATGATCAGACCTCCAGCCCTTGCTTATCAATGGAGACCAAGTGGAGCAAGTGGCCAGTTTTAAGTTTCTGGCTGTTGCCCTAAAAGAGGACCTGACCTGGGGTGCCCACATTGCAGCCCCGTTCAAAAGGGCCCAGCAGAGATTATACTACCTGAGACTGAATGAAAAACTGCCGGTGACCTTCTACCGCTGCACCATA
>BHFT01049457.1:6873-38615 GCA_004320025.1 Laticauda laticaudata | reverse complement strand
TATTTTCATGGTCATGATGTGCACTGAAGATGGTGTTTGATTTTGTTGTACGAGGTGCAATGACAATAAAGTAAACCAAACAAAATGACTCTACAACCCAACATGGGAAATCCATGCCCAGACCCTTCTCCTCAACCTGGCTCAGTGACCTAGCGACGCCCAACTGACTTCAGCAACCAACTGCACTGTGTGCTGAACACGCCATTCCCCTTTGCCCCTAATTAATTACTTCTTCCCCTACTTAGTGGAGAAATAAATCAATGTCCAGCCATCGGCCAACTGCTTAGGAGTATACAAACACCACCTCCAGCAGACTTGTTGGCAGGAAGCAGAGAGCAGAGGCTGGACGGCCATCTGTTCGAGAGACACAGAGTAGATGATGGTTGCCAGTTCCCTGGGCAACTTTTGAAATGTGTGTGGACTTTTTAACAATGGCCATGAGGGGCTGGGGAATTCTGGGAATTGAAGTCCATCTAGTGACTCAGGAATGCCGGACTAAGATGACTCCAAAGTTTGCCCTGACTGGGGGATTCTGAAGAAAAGACGTGACTGGACCATCCTGGTGCCAGAGTGGGAGAAATTAACTATGGACTGAGCATAACATTGCACACTATACAGCAGAATTCAATAGTGTTACTCCCTGGGAGATAATAGCTGTTTTTCAGCCTATTTGTCCTTGTTTTTATTGTCCTGTATCATTTGCCAGATGGTAATAGTTCAAAAAAAAAAAAAGGGNTTGCCAGATGGTAATAGTTCAAAAAAAAAAAGGGGGGGGGTGCCCAGGATGAGTTGGATCTTTGAGAATATTTTGAACTTTCTTAAGGCCATGAGAGCTATAAAGCTCTTCCAAAGAGGTGAAGATGATCCTCTGGGAAATGACATTAACCCTCTAACCATATCTGTCACTATGCAATTGGCAAACCATACAGATGTGCAGTAAGTTAAAATGCTCTTTATGGTGCAGTAGAAGGTCACCAGGAGTTTTTCATTCAGTTGTTGTTTCCGGAGAAGTCCCGGGTAGTATAGTCACTGCTGGGTCCTTTTGACCAGGGCTGCAATGTGAGCACCCCAGGTCAGGTCCTCTTTGATGGTATTCAGGCACTTCCGATGAGATTTCTTGCAAGGTTAAGGTCTCCACAAGAATCTGAGCTACCAACAGTCAAGGGAAATGAGAGGGAGATAAGTCAGGAATTCATGGTAGGCTGGACTTAGATCTTTCACAGTTGCATAGAAACTCATGGCTTATGATGTGTTTCACCCCTCCTTCAACTCAGGCTTGTTATCTCCTACAAAGGACAAGTGAAAGGGGGAGTGGGGAAATGAGATGGGTACCAGGGCTCGTTCCTTGGAACTTTTCACCCCATATCAGTGGGCAGTATGGCCTGGTCTTCATGCCTTCTGCCCCAATTGTGGTCAGATGCAGCCAAATCCACCCAGATGTGTCCAGTTCATCCTACAAACTCTTGAGGACGCAACCCTCCGTGGTTTTCCAAAGCAACCGAATGACGAAGCCGAAGGACCCATGGAAATTTTACACCCTCACCCATACAAAAACACTTAGTAACACAAGCAAAACAGCCAAAATGGAGCATCTGGGCACCCTATAAATACAAATAAAGTACAAACAAGTCTAAGAAAAGAAACTATGGTGGGAGGAGGCTTGAATTTCTCTCCCGCACAACAACAGAAATGAGGTAAAAGTAGAATCGAGTCCAAACTTACAGAAATATCTGGAGTCACAAGAAAATAAACAATCTGCCCCAAAGTGAGTAATTTAAGCAGTTAGGAAGATTCACTGGTCAGTAACAGAGTGGGAAGGGGCCTTGAAGGTCATCTAGTCCCAACCCCCTGCTCTTGCAGGGAACCTACACTATTTCTGATCCTGTCTGAATCAGGTTTCGAACTGGGAAGGTCCCATCCCCCCAAAAAACCGAAGTCCCGATTTCTCATCTGGGCTGAACATAAAATCCCAGCCACACAAGAATTTGCACAATGAATGGTTGCAGGAATTGGGTATGTCTCGTCGAATGAAGAAGAGAAGGACTAGGGGTGATAGGATAGCAGTCTTCTGACATTGATGGAGAGAAGGTCAGCTTACTCTCCAAAGCACCAGAGAGGGCAGGGCAAGCTGCAATGGATGGAAACTAAGCCAAGGAGAGAAGCAACCTGGAATTCAGGAGAAATGTCCTGACCGTGAGAACAATTAGCCAGTGGAACAGAAGTTGCCTTCAGACATTGTTGGGCGCTTCCATCACTGGAGGCTTTTAAGAGACTGGATAGCCATTTGTCAGGAATGGTCTAGGGTCCCCTGTTGAGCTGGGGGTGGACTAGAACAGTGGTGGCTAACCTTTTTGGGTTGCTGTGCTGAAAATTGTGCGCGCACACATGTGCCAGCACCCAGAAGGCAATGCGCGTGGGGTGCCCTGCCCCCCTGCGTGCATGACACCCCCCCCACCGCTTCCTTACCTGCACTGCGCATGTGTGTGCCTCCCAGCTGATCTTTCAGTTTCCCAGAGCCTCTGCAACCTTTGTAGGCCGAAAAATGCGCCCATGTCATCACTTCCTGCCTTTCCGTAAATCCCGGAAATGACAAAACGGGCCTGTTTTTCGGCCTACAAAGGCTACGGAGGCTTCCTTCAAGCCTCTGGGATGCCGAAAAAGGCCTCAAATGGGCCAAAAATCAGCTGAGATCCCCCCACATGTACAGTGCAGATAAGTTTGGCTGGGGCTCGCCTGCCCACACAAATGGCTCTGCGTGCCATAGGTTCGCCATCACGGGACTAGAAGATTTCCAAAGTCCCTTCCAATTCTGTTTTTCTGTATTCCACCACCTCAAACCCATCGCCCTTTCACAAATGCAGTTGGTTTGTAGAGGTTGCAACTTTCCAACTTCTCTTTAACAGAAGACTCTGATCACTTATCTGCAGGATGTTAACTGATGGTTTGCTTTTTCAGCAGGAAAGATAACGTATTAGCTCACAAGTTCCACTGGCTTAAGAAAGGGCTGACCTTTTAGAAAAACCCCCGCTGGATATCGAAAAAAATCTTCTCACGTAGACAAGAATGCAACAGGCAGCCCCACACCTCACCTCAAATTTTGCAGCTACAGAAAGCTCCGAAACCTTCCTATCTGTGGACAAGCACGCTGCTTTGTCAAATTTTAAGTGGGCTTTGCAACTGTAGATTTTAATCAGGAGAAATTTAATTATAGCCGCTCACTGCTGCTTACGCTCTTGATTTTCTACCGTGCAATGGGTTTTCGGAGTGCGGGGAGGGCAATAGCAGAGTTTTTTTTTTTCTTTAGAAGATAAAACGAAGAGGGGAAGTGAAGAGTTTGGAGTTTGGATGCAGTTACACAGAAGTAAATTTCATTCTGTCTTCCGAAATAGCGTCGTAGCCGTTTGTCCTTATACCAAGCCATGAGCTCGATACCTGTGCTTTGCTACGAAACGAAGTGGTCGGGCTTAGTTTTTGGGGAGGAAAATAAGGGGGGGCGGGCAGGGAATTCTGCCTCTGCATAAAGGGGGCGGCAGGGAATTATGCCTCTGTGCCATGGCCATCCATTGGTATTCATCTGGCTAGTGTCCTGTCAGTGTGGAGAGAGTTGAAAGCTGTTTGGAAACTGAAACAGTATTTGTTGTGTGAGCAAGGAGACAGCAAGGAGCCTGGCGTGGCTTAGCTCAACTGTTCTGTTACTAAAGCTGGTTGCTGCAGTTGAAACTGAAACTGAAACTCTCTCTCCTCTGCTTGTGTTTTGCATTTGGAACAGGTTTCTTTTCAGGTGGGGAGGGGGATTAGAATTCCTTAGCATCCAGAGTGCGGATGATAATATAATGATGATGATGCTCTATTGGTCATTTTAAAAAATCCTTTCTTGGTGAGCACCTATAAGCCAAGAGGAACATACGTGCCAAATTTTAAGTTTGTAGGCTTTACGGTTCTGGAGATTTTGTGATGATGCGTGAGGGGTATTTCGCTTTTTAGACAGCTAGATTACACACACACACACAAACAGCACAAATAAACATGTTCTCAGATTGGCAGAATTTGGGAGGGACGAGGCTGATTTTACAGCAAGCAGTTTTTCAGAAAATAGTGTTGAATATTCAAAGACGAGTTGCAGAAACTTGAAGGTAGGTGGGAAGAATGCATACACCTAGCTACTTTGGCATAAAAACCAATTATTGGGCGAGTGCAGAGGCTTGCTCCTGCACTCTTCCTTGTAAATCAGGAGAGGAAGAACAAAAAGAGTCTCTTCGAGCATGCGCAGAGTGCCCTCCAGACCCAACGAGAGGGAACTCCAGGGCTCTTGTTTGCAAAGCTGGCATTTGCTCATGCATTTGACGCTCCAGATCATGCCTGTATACATCGCCACACACAAATGTGTCCCTCGCCACTCACACTGGGGCAGAGAAACAATCAGAAAAACGCAGCGGGAACAGCGATTAAAACTCCCAGGTGGGAAATAGCAGCATAGGGTTTACCTAGCTCCATATCTTTTTTTAAAAGCCCGCAAACACCGAAGCGTTGAGGTGGAAAAAATGAGCGTTTTTTCCCCCTCCCCAAACACAGAGCTTCTGTTGGATTTGCCTGCCCTCAAAATGTGACTTAGAAGATATAAACCAAGAAGTATTTTGGGGAGAAATGATCTTTCATCAGCCTACTAGACTGACCAGATTTTGGGGAAAAATAAAATAAAAGCATCTATCACAGGGGGCTACAAAATTGGTGCATTTATTGCAAGATTAAATTGACTGCAAAAGTTGAATTCTACTGCTAATTTGGGGGTCTTTTATTTTAAAAAATACTTTTTTACCATTTGCTGCAATTTTGAATCCTCTCCATGGTTTTCCCAAATGCAGAGTATTTTATAAGTGTTTCTGCCACACCTGGAATTCTTGGGCCATTTTTTTCCCCCAAAAAATAGACCTTTAAGTTTTATGGATTTGGGGGTGTTAACACACTAATATTTTCATGGCCCACCAGCTCCTGAGCCATGCAGTTAATTCTTGGATGGCTTCGAGAAACATCCCTGGTCCACCATGAAATTATGGGTGAATTTTGGCGCTTCTTTGCAATTTGGGAAGCTTTGTTTTCCAATGAAAGTATCTCTATTTCTAAATGTTTCCTTCTACTTTATAGTTTTGTGTATCGCTTTACCCGTGGTTGTTAGATCCCTGTTATCTGCAGGAGCCTGAACGTGGAAGGAAACAGGAAATTTTTTGGGATATAAAAATAACCAAGCAAACATATCAACTAAATGCTTAATGGTAACCTTTAAGGTAAGCTCTGTCCACATTCAGTATTGTGCATAACCTCAGGAAGGTTCCCAAGAGAACAAATGTGGAACAAAGGCATTTCCATCGTTTGCAAACTGAGATTTAGTTATCCTGAAGATCATATTACTCTCTGCACTAGCACGATAAGGTCAGTCAACCTCAAAGGATATTTATTTTTTAAAAATACACCCACTTTTGGGCTGCTAGAAGAGACCCCTCCCCAAGACAAAACATAAGAACACAAATATTTGGTACAATCTAAATTAAATAGCAACAACAGCAAGGAGGACTTTAAGATTAACAGAGTTGGAAGGTACCTTCTAGGTCATCTAATCCAACCCACTGCCCAAGCAGGAGACCCTACACCAATTTCTGACCGATGGCACTCCAGTCTCTTCTTGAAAGCCTCCAGGGATGAATCTCCCACAACTTCCAAAGGCAACTTCTCTTCTATCGGTTGATGGTTCTCACTGTCAGAAAAGTTATCCTTATTTCCTGGTTGAATCTCTTTTGATCAGTTTATCAGTTTCCATCCATTATTCCTTGTCTGGCCTTCAGGTGCTTTGTGAAATAGCTTGATCCCCTCCTCCTCTCTGGGGCAGCCCTCAAATCTTGGAAGCCTGCTCTCCTGTCTCCCCTGGTCCTTCTCTTCTCTAGACTAACCAGGCCCAGTTCCTGCAACTGTTCTTCGTGTGTTTTAGCTTCCATCCCTCAAATCATCCTGGTTGCTCATCTCTGCACTTTTTCTAGAGTCTCAACCTCTTTTTTATAGTGTGGTGACTTTGGATCAGAGGATATAAAAATAACTCCTAAATGGTCCTTAGCCTGGCATCTGAATGCTGTCGCAACCACGCAGTTGGTACCAAAAGGAAGAGGGCACCAGTAATTTCTCCATATGAATACAAAATGGGAAGGAATTCTGGCGGAATGTAGCAAGTGGGATGAATGGAAAGATGGTTGGAAAAATAGCGGATTTCGGCTTTTCCTGACCACCAGATTTGAACTATGGGTTGGTGGATTTGTAAACCAGGACATTGGGGCAACCCAAGGGAAATGTGGTTTGTTCAAAAGTATAAAATAGATGTTTTAGCATGAGACAAAACTTGCCCAGAGGGGCATCTCTGGATGTGATATCACCATGGATCTGAATTAGCTTCACAGCCAATATCTCTTTTTCCAAAAAAAATTTTTAAAAAATTGGGAAATCACAGTTGTCTCTTGGATTTTGGATCTCCAAGAAGGACATCCTGAGTCAAACTTATGATTCTCAAACTCAGCTGGAAAATATGACTGTGAAAAGCAGCATTTTAATGCCCCTCCTCAACATTTGCAATGAACACATTTCTATGTGTTGGTGGACTGTTGTTATTTTTTTAAATGTTAAGTGTCTATAATAGCTCAAGCCGGGGTGCTGTTTTGTTTTTTCACTTTTAGGTGTGAATATGTGTGTGTGTTTTTCCTTTTTAATACAGCCCACATTTGGAGAGGCGGCTATCCTAAGATAACCTCCTATCATGCAGGAAGAAGGCTGAGGTGGGATAGTTACCATACAATTGTTGTTACTTTTGAAAGAACTGTTCAAATGGGATGAAAAATTTTGGGTCCTTGCTGCTCTTTGGGCTCGGCTGTTTTCTTGCAGACGTTTCGTGACCAAACTAGGCAACATCATCAGTGCTGCACTGTGAATTGGGGAACAAAATGTTGGCGGGGAAAATTGAATTCAGAGAACACCAAAGACACTGGAGTTCAACCCTGAGCTGCAAATATTGTTTTCCTTTGGAATGAAAGAGAGAATGAATGAAGCTCCATTTTATTTTTGGTTCCTTGGTGTGATGACCCAGGGTGGGATACAAAATAAACACAAGTCACAAGAACAGGTGAAGCCCCTTTTAATCCTTCACTTTGCTTCCAAGCTCCGAATATCCTTGACTGGAGACAAAAAACTCCCCCACAAACAGTTACGAAAAGGAGGAAATGCCGTTTAAACTAAAAATGCCTAGAAATTATGAAGAGTAAAAACAACACAAACCACACTGAAGCAATTAAGGGAACCAGGCAAGATGAGGGCTTGAAGACGTCCACATATATGGGAACACATCCTGGGAAGGACGCCAAACTCAGAGAGGAACGACAGACTAGAGATATTTCCACGCTTTGTTTCCAGCACTGGCCCATACGCATGTCCGTCTTTTTAACCAGTTCTCACAGCTGCAGCCCATGAAGGGGATCAGGGCCCTTTCCTCTCCCATAGACCACACCATTCCTGTCTCTCCCTTATCCTCTCCTCCCTGCATGCCCTAGGATGGAGAGGGGTTGGGCCTGGGTCTTCCTCTGACTGCCCAGCTGGCCTTTGTCCTTCTCCAGCCTCCTCCACAACCTCCGGAGCCATACTTCCACTCCCTGTCGGCTGTTCCTCCTCTCCCTCAGAGTCAGTTTCCACCAGGGGCATGACACTTGGTGGGACAATACAACTATATCTTTACTTAACTCCCCATGTCTGAATGAGGATGTGGGATCAAATTTAGCGGTCTTTAAACCTCTAGATGTTTATCATCTGGGCCAAAACTTTCTTTGGGGAAGGAGGAAAATTCAGGAACCTGGCTCCCCCACCTCTTGTTCTCCCCTTTCCTCTTCATTCACAGCCTCAATTAAAGAACATATTTCTCCATCATCTATTTTCACCATTAAATCCCATCATGGGCTGGAGATTGGAAAAAACACCAAAAGGGCTCCTGGTTTCCCACTACGCCTTTGTCTCTCTTCCCAAGATTTACAACTTAATTCATCTCCAAATCAAAGCCGAAGGGGTTGAGAGGGCCTCCAACACACTGGTGGGAATCTTCATCCCTCCAGAGAGAGTCTTGCAAAAGGGCATCTCTCTCTCTCAAGTATTATATATTTAAATCACCACACGATGCCGAGAACGAGCGATGGGAAGGACAGCGGGGAGAGCTGCAAGCGGGCAGGAAAGGGAAAAAAGCCGCTATAAATTCTGCACGAAGCTGAAGTGCCTGTTACCATGGAGATACGCCAGGCTGCGGATTCGACTGGTGCTCCTGGCGCTCGGGCTCCTCCTCCTTTTTCTCCCCCACCGGCCCCTCCTTCCCTTCCATCAATATTAATTGTATCACCACAGGCCTGTGCAAGAGGATGGATGAGGGTCCCCACAAGAGTTTTTCCAAGCTTCAGGGGAGCAAGGAGGGAGGCTGCCTGATTTAAATGGAGGAGAAGCCTTGGGGAAAACAAAACAAGAGGCCGCGGGAGATGTTCCTGCCATCTTTTATCTCCTTGGAAGTAGATGGGTAGCCGCTGGATGCTGGGATTGGGGGCTCGCTGGATTGTTAGGAATTGGGGTTGTTGATAATAGGTAGTCCTCAGCTTATGACCACAATCGGGCCCCGAATTTCTCGAGGCTAAGTGAGCCTTGCCCCGTTTTGCAAACTTTCTCATACACACCCCGGCCGTTAAAATGAATCGCTGCCATTTAAGCTCGCAGGCATGGTTGTGTCAGCCAATCTGGATTGATTTTTGCTGGTCAGACATATGCCAAGCTCATAAATATGAGCCAGTTGCCGAGCACCCGAACTTTGATCCCGCGGGGGTGCTGCAAACGGTCATTAAGTGTGAAATAAGACCTTGTAAGTCCCTTTTTTTTTTTTCAACACCACCGTAACTTTNCTTTGATCCCGCGGGGGTGCTGCAAACGGTCATTAAGTGTGAAATAAGACCTTGTAAGTCCCTTTTTTTTTTTTCAACACCACCGTAACTTTGTCACTAAACCAACAGTGGTAAGTCTAGGACTACCTGTATCTCAGGTGGAAAGTTTGGCAAAAAAGGACCAAATTCTCTTGATTCAGACCGTTATTGAGTTTTGAAAGACACTCTCAGGTTAATTCGGCGTGGAAGCAAACAGCAAAAAACCCGACTCTATTTGTCAAGCAGTAAAACAGTCTGTTATTCTGACAGCTGGACTGACAACGGTGAGACCATGTTTGAGTGAGTTTTGTTCTCCCCCAACCCCAGACGCATTTAATCCTTCTGCTCTCTTTCCTGACTATAATATCCCCCCTGCAAACCCTTGCTTGAGGAAGGATCTTTATTCACTAAAAATGCCCCACTTCAGCTCGCTTTGGAAAANTGCAGCCTGGTTTGGTCCTACCGTGAATGTTAAGTCAGGACAGCCGAGAAAAGTCTTGATACCAAGGGGTCCCAATCTTGGGAACACAGCCCAGAACCAGAGGTGGTAATTCAGCCAATTCTGACCAGTTTTGGAGAACCGGCAGCGGAAATTTTGAGTAGTTTGGAGAACCGGCCGATCCCACCTCTGACTAGCCCTGCCAAGCCCACCTCTTCTCTGCCTCCCATTGAGTCCCTGCTGATTGGCTGGGTCTTCTTTGGTTGCCCAGCACAGGACAACGGAGCTGGAAAGCAGGTTAGTGGGGTGGGGTAGGAAGAGGGATTTTGCAATAACCTTCCCCTGCCACGCCCACAAAGCCACACCCACAAAGCCACGCTACACCCACAGAACCGGTAGTAATTTTTTGGGAATCCCACACTGCCCAGAACCCCTCTCTGAAGGAGATAAAAATAGCATTTAAGACTTATATTGGCCCAAAGTGCTTCAAAACCCTCTCTGGATGGTTTATAGCGTCAAGCCTATTTCCCCTAACAATCTGGGTTCCTATTTTACCAACCTCAGAAGAATGGAAGGATGAGTCAACCTTGAGCTTATCAGGATCAAATTCCTGGCTGGGGGGCAGAGTTAGCTTGCAATACTGCATTCTGCGCCACCAGGGCTCGAAGAAATATGAAATAGGAATGAATGTATGAATATAAAATTGAAGATGCATGGACTTCAACTCCCAGAATTCCCCAGCCAACCAGGCTGGAACTATCATGAACTATGGATGATATAATAATAGTCTTCCTATATCTGAGGGGCTGTCCCACAGAAGAGGGGCTCAGCCATTCTCCAAAGCATTTGAGGGCAGGACAAGAAGGTTGTTAAAGAGAGATCCAACCTAGAACAAAGGAGAAACTTGCTAACAGTGAGAACAATTAATCAGTGCAAATGAGTTACTCCAGAAGTTGTGGGTGCCCCATCACTGGAAGTTTTAAAGAAGAGACTGGACAGCCCCTTGTCTGAAATGGTCTAGGGTCACGATGGCTAACCTATGGCATGTGTGCCATGGGTGGCACGCAGAGCCATTTGTGCGGGCACGCGAGCCCCAGCCAAACTTACCTGCACTGCGCATATGCGAGCCTCCAAGCTGATTTTCGGCACGTTTGAGGCCTTTTTTCGGCCTCTCAGAGGCTCGAGGGAAGCCTCCGCAGCCCGAAAAACAGGCCTGTTTTGTCACTTCCGGTATTTCCAGAAATAGAGGAAGTGATGACATGGGCCCATTTTTTGGCCTGCAAAGGCTGCAGAGGCTTCCCTCAAGCCTCTGGGAGGCCGAAAAATCAGCTGGGAGGCACACACATGCGCAGTGCAGGTAAGGGGGTGGCATGGCGGGGGAAATCATGCGCGTATATGCAGGGAGCATGGGGGGCCCCCACGCATTGCCTTCTGGGTGCTGGCATGCGAGCCCTTTGGCACAGGAGTCCAAAAAATGTTAGCCGCCACCAGTCTAGGGTCTCCTGCCTGAACCAAGGGTTGGCCTAGAAGACCTCTAAGATCCCTTCCAACTCTGTTATTCAGTTATCCTGCAGAGAGAGAGAAAAATTATCCTCACCTTTTTACATTTAAGAAGAGGCACGGGTCAAAAATGGCTCGATTGTTCCCTTTAGGCATCTAAGGAATAAAAATCTGGGACAGCTCCATGATTTGAGTCCATCAATTATCTGAGGAAACTCCCATGGATGTATTGACTCTTTTAAAGTTTACGGGGGGGGGGGGGNGGGGGGGGGGGGGGGGGGGGGGGGGGGGGGGGGGGGGGAAGGGAAGAGAAACTAGCGTGCATTTACTTATTAATGCCCAGGACTCCTGAGACAAGTTGTGATGAAGTTGTGGTGAAGGTGGCCTTTATATTTATTTAATATCAAGACCGAAAATGCCATTCTCCAAGTATTGATTGCAAGAAATCTCACATTGCTGCAGAATTTGTTGACATGCACCAAAACACAAGCTGATTATTTGTTCTGTACTTGCTTTAAAAGCCTTCTCAACACGCTGTGACCGATCTTTGGCCATATTGTTGCAGGAGAGACAATTTTTTTCCTCTTTCACAGGAAAACAGACCCCTGTAACAATGTGAAGAGGCGACTGTAAAGATGCGACAAAGTCGAGCTTAAAAACATGGATCTTTTAAATGCAGTTTTCTTGGCCATCGAACAGGAGTGGGTCATCCTTCAGGGATCCACCCAAACAATTTCCCTGGGATTCTTGTGTGGTCTCCTAGCAGAGGCCCAATTCCAAAGAAGAGTCAGTTTTTCTTTCTTTCTTTCTTTCTTTCTTTCTTTCTTTCTTTCTTTCTTTCTTTCTTTCTTTCTTTCTTTCTCTCCTCCTAGCTCCTTTCTTCTTCTTCCTCTTCTTTCTCCTCCTCCTCTTCTTAAACCTCTTGGTGTCATCATTCATGTTAATTAAATATATTCACAGGCAAAAGCTCTGGTAGTTTAGTTACAATCCTTTAAAGATAAGAGTTGGAATGTACTTCGGCTTCCAAACAGCTGCACTGCTCTTCCAGATTTCCTCCCACCCCCCTTTTTTATTAAAAAAACCCCCTTTTTTTTACTAAAACAGGCACAGGAACATTTTATGAGTTGATACAAGATAGATGATTGAACTCCCCATGTGTAGTTTGTCAAGACCAAACCAAGGAATGAATTCCAAAGAAGACCACCTCACCGCTTCTATCTGATGATCTCAAATCTGTCTCCAAAGCCAGCTGAAAAGCAGGCAAGGATGGATCTGGTGGTATCTGTTGCAGGTTCGCTGATGGTCTCCAGCAATTCAGTATCCTTTAGGAATCGTTTCCACATTTGGTCTAATTTTAGCACCGCCTATTTCCTAAGTTTTGTCTAGCCAGGGCCAAATCCAGCATCAGAAATAATCTCTGAAGAAGACAGTTGACACCCAAAGCAGCTCCACTCCTTTGGTTGCCAGATGCTATCTGGAAGCCAGCTTCTTCTTAGTCGTTTTTAGGCTTCGGCTAGGCAGAGGGGTCCGAGAGCGAAACCTCTCCCATCCGGAGTCTTTGGTTACAACTCCATCTGTCTTAGCCATGCTCAGGATCTCAACTTACCCCTTGTCTGTTCAAATGCTGACATTCAGACAGCAAATGCTATTTATGAAACAAGGCATTCTGCACATGGGTTCAAAATTGAGGCAACTTGGCAGCCAGAGAATGTCCTAGCTAAAAGATTTAAGGATGTTTCTTGGGACCTTTCCTCGTTATCTTCTGGGAGGGAAGGAGCTTCATCTGGAACATCTAAATTCAGCCACGTTTTCTTCCATACGGGATCCAACCTTGTGAATTCTCAAGCTTCCTCTTTCCGCTTAGGTATTCAAGATGGACTGTGATTAATATTTATATGTACTTAGATGTTTGAGACTAGATGTATGTATGCATGTATGTGTTGTGGCTCACCAGCAGCCAGCGGAGCTAGCAGCAGATTCAGACAGTGAGGAGGTTGGGGAGGAACCTGGACCAGTCCTGGAGTCTGGAGCAGGCTCTGACAAAGGCTCTGCGTCGGAGGCAGAGATGGGGACCAGGGCCATTTGACAGTTATCAGCTGCCTTCAGAGTCGGACTTCAGTGGGTCAGAAGAACAGCTGGAGCCTGTTCCCAGTGTGCACATGCACAGAGCTGCCAGAAGAAGGGAACAGCTAAGGAACAAGGGTCGACTTGGGAGAAAAGGCTCAGGTGGACGGTGAATGGCCCCTCCCATAGGGAATAAAAGTGGAGCAAAAGGGGAGTGGGGTTTTGCAGGAGACAATTAGTTCATTTGGGTGAAGATTTGTTCCTGCATTCTTGCCAAGTATTGTCTGCTACAGTATGGCGTCTGAAAGATATCGGCCTGGCAACTCTCCAAGCCTGATAAAGGTCTGCAATTTTGGAATATCTTGAAAGACTATTGGCCGGGACCTTGCTGGAGAGGAATTCACTGTAAACTAAATAAAAAGGGTTTTTCCGGACAAGGAGTTGGCTTCGTTCTGTTGGGGAAGCCTAGGTCAGAAAAGTATGTGTGTATTTAGTATATCTATATGTGTGTTATGTATGTGTACCCTTTTGAGATCAGGCAACAAAGTTTTATTTGCCCACAGGAAGAAAATAACAATAAAGATGATCTTATTTTACAAATTGGTAGGGGAAAAAAAAAAAACCCCAATAACCACCACATTTTGATCACAAATGATAGGAACTTAAGAAAACCCTGGAGGCTAAACTAGCTCCAAGTCGCTTAATTTGGAGTTGATGAGACTTCTTGGCAGCAGAGCCAGCTTGCCAAAAACCTGGACGTGGCTGCGGGGTTGAGTCCAAATCATGGTTAACAATTACCCAGACATCCTGCTGCGTTCAGTCATTTGTCATCATTCTGGTTGCAACGAGGATGCCCGAGGTTTGTGGTGGGGGATTGGTTGATGGACTGGCTGGCTCTTAATCATTCAGCATTAATCAGCAGGAGAGGCAGAAAAGAGAAGACGGGAGGGGTTATGGGAAAGGGCAGGTGCAACAGAGTTGGTTGGGGCTGAGTTCCTTTTCCTAGCCAGCTCTGATCCACCTTGCCCCTGCCAACCCCCCACCCTCTTCCCACTGCCTCCCACCCCTTGCTGCAAATAAAACTCAACGGGGAGAAAGAATTTGCCCTGAAGGAACTCTCCGCAGCGGGGGGGNGGGGGGGGGGGGGGGAAGCAGAGGGAATGGCGTGACACACATTAAGAAATACGCTTTTAAATTAAAAGGCACCAGGGAGGGGAGGGCGGGGGAAGTGCAAAAAGAGCAAAGAAATAGCAGCTTTCATCTCTTTCTGCCGCTTTCAGATTTTTGGGCTGGCGTCCAAATTGCTTCAAGGATATGGAAGTCAACTGAACCTCAGCGCCCCCCCAGCAGAATCTGGCCAAAGGTGGGAACTGCAGGAGTCCATGTTTACCCTCGAATCGGTTCACAATTGGGTCAGTGGACAGTTCCCAAGCCGTCTGCATCCGCTGCTCTTTTACACACTTTATACACCTGGGCCTTCCCACCCAGCTAGCCTTGGTTTGCTCAGGAATTGTGACCAGCCCACAAGAGAGTTTGGATTCAGAAAGGGGTGCCATGACAGTTCAACAAATCTGCAATAAAGGTACAACACAACTTTCTACAAGCAAAAAAAATATGTTCTTGTGCATAGGCTGCGTAGACATGTATAAAGTCCCAGGTTTACCCCAGTTGGCAACTCCTAATCACAAGAGCCAGGAGATGGACAAAGCCTCTCTCTGCTCCAGATCCTGGAAGACCTCCTGCCATCCATACAACCCTAAGTTAAACAGACAAGAATTTCAAGGCCCAAGGGATCATCCAATGCACAAAAGTCAACATTTGCCCAAACATCTGATTCCCTATTCAACCTTCCCAGCTGTCCAGGATCTCCTTTGGAAACAGGACTTGGTAGCACAGGTTTTGCGTCACTATTATTTTGGAAGTTTAGAGTGGTACATTGGCCTATAGGTGGAACTCTCGCCTCACAATCAGGAGGCTGTGAGTTCAATCCTAGGTAGCGGCAGATATTTCTCTCTCTGGGCACAATGAGAATTTATCTGCTGAATAAAACTCCACACTGGCGACAGGGAAGGGCATCCGGCCAGTAAATACTCAGCTCCATTCAGTTGCCTAGACTCCACTCCACAAGAAATTATGGGGTCGTTAGAAGATGATGATTATTATTTTTGGAAGTTCCCAGTTGTGGATTACAAGGCTCCTTCTGAAATTCTTGCTAGATTCTGCTTTTTCCTACATTAAATTAGAATATTCCACTCCTCCTAAAGAACTCTTTCAACCTTAATTTAAAACAATACTAATGGTGATAATAATTTGAATTCTCCTGCACCTGGAGGAGGGATATGGCTCAAGCTGGACCATCTGCAAACCTGGAAAGTTATGGCTTCCCATTTGAGCTTCTTTAAAAAGAAGAAGAAAAAAAAAAGGATGTTGGAACAAAGCGAAAGAAAAGAGAACGGAAGACCGAAAGGGGGAGGGGGCACAGGTGCACGGACTTTTGCTCCATGGGAATCCTTTTGCTGCCATTGCTGATGGAGAAATGGCCATTTTTCTTCAAGAAAACAATCCTTGCCTTCTGCCTCTCGAAGCACTTCAGCCCTGTGCCGCGTTACCATGGCAAAGGATTTAGGGAGAGGGGAGGGCGAGAGAGTTAAGAGTGCCATGATAGAACAAGTGGTACCAGAAGGGGACAGATGGGGGACCAGCAGGGGGCGAGAGAGTGAAAGTGACCTGGGGACTGAACAGCTGGTCCCGTCATTGATGCAACCCCCCCCCTACACACACACACACACAGCGCCAGCCAGGCTGGGATCGTGGAGCTCAAAAATGTCCCAGCTTCAAAGCTTGGATGGACCTTGGTGCCCTCTTTAAAGGAGGGGTGGGGGGAAATTAAAGAGCATGGGTGGGGTCTGGGGTTGAGATACACACACACACACGCACACACACCATGCAGTCAGACAAAGGATTTGCCTTTGTNGGGGTCTGGGGTTGAGATACACACACACACACACACACACACACACCATGCAGTCAGACAAAGGATTTGCCTTTGTTCGTCTCTCTTTGTGCCAGCGGTGTTTGGGGAAGGACATGGCAGAGCCCTGCCCAATCCCAGCCTGCCTGCGTCCAAATCCATAATTTAGGCTTGCTCTGGGTTGCCCTCCGATGCAGCCCCAGCCAGGCTCTCCTTTTGGCTGCCTCTCCTGGGGAGGCCAGTGGGGCAGAATCTGGAGCAGCTGTTACAAAGTCCACCAGGCCTTGGAAACAGAGTCTTGGAGCTTTGGGGGACAATTTGACCTTGGTGGTGCAGTGGTCAGAGTGCTGTACTGCAGGCTTACTTCTGCTGCCTGCCAGCTGCCTGCAATTTGGCAGTTCAAATCCCACCAGGCTCAAGGTTGATTCAGCCTTCTGTCCTCCTGAGGTCAGTAAAATGAGGAGCCAGATGGTTGGGGGGCAAGAGGTTGACTCTGTAAATCGCTTAGACAGGGCTGGAAAGCAGGGTGAAGCGGTATATAAGTCCAAGGGCTGTTGCTTCCTTCCTTCCCTCCCAGTGGTTAGAATGCAGTATTGCAGGCTAACTCTGCCCACTACCAAGAGTTCGATCCTGACCAACTGGCTCAAGGTTGACTCAGCCTTCTATCCTTCTGAAGTAGGTCAAAGGAGGACCCAGATTGTTGGGGGCAAGAGGCTGACTCTGTAAACCACTTAGAGAGGGCAGTAAGGCATTGAGAAGTGGTGTACAAGTCTAAGGGCTATTGCTATTGACGGTGGTTGGTGAGGCCACCAATATGGCTCCAATGCCTCTGACCAGGTTCTTCTCTTCCAGAACTACACAGACCATCTCTTCCCAGACCCTGGGAGAAGCCAGGATGCTCCAAAGCACCTAAGGTACTTTTTTAAACACCTCATTTTTTGCAAGGAGGTGCCTTGCTGGTCTTCATTTACCAGGAAGAGTCTCTAATAAATGAGTATTTAGGAAGGCGCTGAGGACAGTCATTATGATAGAATGAGATTTCTCTGGATTTGAGATAAATCTTCACTTTAATGACCTGCTGTGCTGAGCATTTAGGTAGTTGGAAGTCTCAAGAAAGTTGGAAGGCACCATATCTGCCTTTCAACAATCATCTTCATTTAATGACCCTTGCGGGGTAGAGTCTGAGCAACTAAATGGAGCTAGCAGAGTGTTTTACTGGCCGGATGCCCTTCCTATCAACGATGCGGAGTTTTCTTCAGCAGATAGATTCTCAGTGTTCCCAGAGAGAAATATCTGCTTCTACCTGATTGTGAGGCGAGAGCGCCATCTCTAGGCCAGCGCACCACTCCATCTGCCTTTCAACAATGTACCTGTCAATCAATTGGGGTAACTGCCAGAATCCTGACAGCACCTAGTTTTCTAAACAGAGGCAAAGTTGGGTGCGGAAGTTCTTCTCCCTAGCTTCTTCCCTGTCACTTGGCACGGAGGGATAGCCCGCTCTTAAATATGGAGGATCCCTTTTTAACTATTCCAATGTGGATGGGGCCTCTCTCCAGAGGAAGAACTCAATTTAGGGACCTGCACAAGGAGGTTTCTTCAAAAGGCAACGAGGTTTCCTTGTGGGAGGTTTTCAAGCCAGGATAGTCCTTGATTCCTGACACGGGCAGGGGGGGGTTGGAGTAGAAGACCTCCACGGCCCCTTGCAAACCTAGGATCCCACGAACTCTGCCTTATAAAAGGTGGCCTACACTACTCCTCCCAGTTGCAAATGCCTCTTGGTTTACCAGGAGGAATGGCGTAGGGTCTACTGCTTGGGCGGGGAAGGGGGTTGGACTAGATGACTTCCAAGTTCCCTTCCAACCTCTTGTTATTCTATATTCAGTGGAACCACTCCTAAGACGGAGGAAGTTAGGCAAACAGAATCAGGCCTACAGAACCTGCAAAGCAGTGAATAGGAGGCAGGAGAGGATGCTAAATTCCCACAAGAAGCCCAGATCCCAGGTGGGTTCTCTTCACCTCCCTAATCTTCCTCCTTCCTAGCTGTCCCGAAGATGGAAAAAAACACCTTCTCCCCTGCTCAAAGGCTCTAACAGGTTTGTTTCCTGCCAAACCCAGGTGGGAGAGGAGATGAAAATTGATAAGATAGCTGCTGCTTCTATCTATACTTCGAAGGCATCATGCACCGCAGCTAATAAGCTATCACTGGTAGGGTTTTTATTTTATTTTAATTCTTCCTATTTATTTATTTATTTATTTATTTTACTGCTGCACAAATTCCCCCACCACTGCCGGAGAGCTATAGTTTAGCTTCTGTTTCCCCTTTCCACAATCCACCTTAAAAACAAAAACAAAAAAACCCAGGTCCCTGAGGCTTTGAAGCACCCTTAACTCGAGTCTTTAAGAGGAGAGGAGGTAGGGAATATAACCCTCTCCATTCAGACGAGCACTTCACTCTCCTTCTCTGCTCTCAGTCAAAGCTTGGAGAGGAAAGGAATCTTTGCTGAGATGCTAATAATTATTTGGCCTCTGCCTCATGCATTGTCCTCCATAATTGCCTCTCCTCTGAGCCAGGGAGGTAGCAGCATTTTCTGCTGGGTATATATCCCCCATTATCGGGAATTTTACCACTCTTAAGAGAAGAGGCTGTGGGTTGCACCTCTGCAGGAATACCTGCTTTGGAGAAAACAGGGAGGGGTGGTCAGGTGGAAAGCTGGGGAAAGGTTTGTTTTTGTCTTGAAGGCCTGTGCAGGAGAATGAACCTTGAAAAAAAAGAGGCATTGATCCTCCTTTCTATAAATAGGGATCTTGGTTGCTTTGAGGAAAAGTGAAGTGGAAAGGCCAGGAGTAAAAAATCCACAACAGAAAGACTCACCACTTAACCTGAGGTTAAATAGCCATTAAAGGTTCTCCAGTTCTTATGGGTGCAGAAACAGGGAGTGGGGGAAACTCTGGAATAGGCCCCCTTACGCTAGTTTCCTTCTGCCTGCTGTAAAAGTTTGGAAAATGTCCTTGGAGGGTGTGAAACCTTCATCTGTTTTATTTTATTTTATGACTTCTGGAGAGAAGGAGGTGAAGGCGGGAAACGAAGAAAGGAAGGAAGAAGGCAAGGCCTCCAGCGACAACTCATTCGAAACAAGGGTGGGCTGGGGAAGCAAGGCAGATAATGAGTTTTTGAATTCAAGGCTCCCTTTGCAAGGCAATGTCTAAATCCACACCACAGAGAGGGTGGTTTGCAATTCCCAATCAAGACAATGCATGGTCCCCTTCACTCAAGGATGGGGAGATAAAGGGGAAAAAAAAAATCCAAGCATAGTCGGTAAGAGTTGGTTGAAAGCAGTGTTGTCGTGTTTTTTTTTTTTTAAAGATAAATAGACTCCAACTCCCAGAATCCCCCATCCACTGTGTTTTAAGTGGGTTTGATTTTGATAAGCTCAAGGTTGACTCAGCCTTCCACCCTTCCAAGGTAGGCAAAATGAGGACCCAGATTGTTGGGGGCAAAAGGCTGACTCTGTATATCGCTTAGAGAGAGCTGGAAAGCACTGTGAAGCGGTATATAAGTCTTAAGTACTATTGCTATCTATCTTCCTTCCTTCCTTCCTTCCTTTCCTCCCTCCCTCCCTCCTTCCCTCCCAATGGTTAGAATGCGCGATTGCAGGCTGACTCTGCCCACAGCCAGGAGTTTGATCCTGACTGGCTTGATCCTGACTCAGCCTTCCATCCTTCCAAAGGCAGTAAAATGAGGACCCAGATTGTTGGGGGGCGGGCAAAAGGCCGCTCAGAGGGGGCTGCAAAGCACGGTGAAGCGGTGTATAAGCCTACGGGCTATTGCTACTTAAGGTAAGTGGGCTTCAATTCCCAGCATCCCTCTGCCATCATGCTTGGCTGAGGAATTCTGGGAGTTTGGAGTCCACCCCTCTCGAAGTCCCTGATGTTGAGATGCTCTCAACGGTTTTGTGTTTCGATGATTTCATCCTTCTGGAAGGTTTTCAAGGCAGGAATTTGGCAAACATGCAGGAGCAGATTCCGGAATGGAGAAAGAGCACCTGGAGAAGGAAGTTACATCTGTGGGTGTCCTTCCTTCCTTTCAGATCCTGGTTGCCCAAAATAAATTTATGTCACTGGATTGGAAGGAGACTTGGGCTCTCTGAGGCCAGAAGAGACAGGCCAGAAGAGTGAATTTCTCACATTTGTACAGAAGGAACCGGACACAGCACAGAAAACCATTTTTCTGTCCCTCCTCAATGACCTGCATTATTATTACGATTACTATTAATCCTCCCATCTTTCCTTTCACCCATCTTCTCCCACTTATGACTATATGACTATAACCTTGTTGCTTGTATCCTAACCATTTTTACTGACTGTTTTCTAGAATGACTTACTTGCTTTTTGTACCCTATGACTAACATTAAGTGTTGTATCTTATGATTCTTGACTCTTGATGAATGTCTCATTTCCTTTATGTACACTGAGAGCATTTGCACCAAGACAAATTCCTTGTGTATCCAATTGCACTTGGCCAATAAAATAATTCTATTCTATTCTATTCTATTCTATTCTATTCTATTCTATTTCTTTTCTATTCTTTTTTATTTCTTTTCTATGTGCACTGAGGGCATTTGCACCAAGACAAATTCCTTGTGTATCCAATCACACTTGGCCAATAAAGAATTAAATTCAACTCCTATTCTATTCTATTCTATTCTATGCTATGCTATGCTATGCTATGCTATTCTGTTCTAAAAAGAGCTGGTTAAGTCAAACTACTCTGGAGTAAGCAGCTCCACTTTAGAAGGAGCCAAGGAAAAGAATTCCTATTGTTCTCTCTCTTTTTTCCCCCCAGACTCTTCAACTGAGTGAAACTGCCTCTTTTTCATGCATTCATTAATAGCAGGCAGGGAATCCATAATTAATCCATAATTAAGCACAACCCCCACCCCCACCCAATAACTTCTTGATAAAGCTAATAATGCGACAGGCTAATCCGCTTTGGCTTCAAAAGATACCCGTGGTTATTAGCCAGGAATATTTTATTTATTTAAGGTGGACTTTCATCTGTATCCTGCCCCGTCTTCGTTCGCAAGACCCTTAGCGCTCGATTAGACCCTGCCTCTCCGAGTAAGATGTTACCGAACAAACAATATCAGCCTGCCTGTGGGATAATCCCTGATTACAAGTAAAAGAGAGTAAGAAGATTTCTGGCAACGCCAAGCTTTTTGCGCAGCGAGCAAGCAATTTGTGCTTTGTTTTGATCTCCCAGGGTGAGTATCTTGGGTTAGGGAGGCAAATGAGCAAATTCAAGGCCTGGTATCCCAAGAGAAGGGGGTATAAAGTGGGGGGACTGAGATGTCAAACTCTTTGGCAGTTGCCAAAAACTCCTAATGTGGCTTTCTTCCTCCCCAATCACAATTCTCCCAAGAGTTTTCTTCAACATGATTTATGGAAAAGAACAGGGTGGAATGAAGGGACTCCAACAACTGAACTACTTCCTATTTAAAACCACCGTGGCCTCATGGAGATTCGGCTGGAAGCTTTCTGCTTTTTCTTTTCCAGTGGGAGGGAGGTAACTCTATTCGCTAATAATGGGAAAGCTTGCAGCTAGCTGTGGAGGCAACTGGGTATCCTGCATTGGAAACTAACCATGACAAAGGACCACTCAGCTGCTACCATGTTCCCCATCATCTGCTCTAATGGAAACACGCAATCAGCCCCAATCTGCAGTTTCCCCTCTTGTGTTGTTTCTCAGGAGGAAGGAAGAAAATTCAACTACCCTTCAAGGGAGGCTATGCAAAATAAGAATTAGCGGTATTATTTCCAAAAGAGGCATAATTTTTTTCTTCTTTTGCTTGCTGGTTTTTCCTTTGAGTTGCCAAGGGCCAATCGCCTCGATCTGCCAAGCCGACATTGCAACCAGCGAAAGAGGAGGCTACCGTGAAGCCTCATAATGGATGGAGGTGTTGTGGCCTGCCAGCGGAGCTGGTGGCAGACTCGGACAGTGAGGAGGTTGGAGAGGAACATGGGCCAGTCCTGGAGTCTGGGGAAAGCTCTGACAAGGGCTCTGCGTCAGAGATGGGGCCAGGGCCATTTGACAATTATCAGCTGTGTTTGGAGTTGGAGATCAGTGGGGAAGAAGAGCAGCTGGAGCCTGTTCCCAGTGTGAGCATGCACAGAGCTGCCAGAAGAAGGGAACAGCTAAGGAACAAGGGTCAACTTGGGAGTAAAGCCACAGATGGACAGTGAATGGCCTCTCCCATAGGGAATAAAGAGGAGCAAAAGGGGAGTGGGGTTTTGCAGGAGACAAATTAGGGTGAAGATCTGTTCCTGCATTCTTGCCAAGTATTGTCTGATACACTGTGGCATTTGAAAGATATCGGCCTGGCAACTCTCCAAGCCTGATACTGTTGGCCGGGACTTTGCTGGAGAGGAATTCACTGAAAGCTAAATAAAAGGGGTTTATTGGGATGAAGAGTTGGCTTTGTGCTTTTGGGAAAGACTAGGTCAGAACAGGAAGGCACACACAATAATCTTTCTCCCTTGCCACGCGTTAGATGGGTGTACACAAATATCCACGCGGCTTTTCGAGTGCCCACAACTCTCTGCCACAGACTCCCCGGAAACGAGAGTCTGGAAATCGATCCAGTCCGATTGCAATCTATCTTGCTAAAACCGTGGAGCTGCAGAGTCCACCTTGCCGAGTTTCCCCACCTCAAATTTTCTCAGATACCCGTAACTTTGATGATAAGGGAGGCTTGATGCAGCTTCTTCAGCCCCAGAGGGAAATGGTGTAGCCTCCACTCTCCGCTCCAGAGAAAGAAGGCAGACCAGAATGCTGGATGTGGAGGAAAGAGGGAAGGAGGGAACAGCTTGAGGGAACTAGGGTCTGATTCTGCTTGGTTCAGACTGGTTTGCTTGAGCAATGCTGGTTTCAGAGACAGCTCTCAAGAGAGCTCCAAGCATGAGAAGAGAAAGAAAGTTTGGTCCCCACTCCAACTGGCTGATTCTTCAATCCTTCAGGACAGAGCTTAAACAATTATATGGCAGGGGCAGGGCCAGCAAGGCCCACAACAAGTTTCCGTGTCGCTATCAGCTGGGGATTATGGAAGCTGTGCATCCCCACAGCAAGAAAGAACTCCTCAGGCCTACCGAGCAAGACTAGAGGATTCAGAAAACAATGAACAACGGGGAGCCCTTGTTCAGCCACCGCCTCACTCAGCCATGACAACGATGATGGAAAAAGCAACTTTACAAACTGATCCTTGCATTTACGACTGTTGCGGGTCAGTAAAGCCAAGGAAAAGCTGAAGTCTGATTGTGAGAACGGTGGTGCTTTCAGCAACTGCTCCAGTTCGCAACCAAGCTGCTGGTCTGGTCGCAGTCACTAAACAAGGACTGCCTCTATTTGGGGGAAGACTTCAGCATTGCTGAAAACATATGAAGAATGGTTGCAGGAACAGGGCCTGGCTAGTCTCGGGAAGAGAAGGCCCAGGGAAGACAGGAGAGCAGCCTTCCAAGATTTGAGGGGCTGCCCCAGAGGGGAGGAAGGGGTCAAGCTATTTTCTAAAGCATCCAAAGACCAGACAAGGAATAATGGATGGAAACTGAACAAGGAGAGATTCAACTATGGAAATAAGGAGAAACTTTCTGACAGGGAGAACAATCAGCCCACGGAACAGAAGTTGCCCTCGGAAGTTGTGGGAGCTTCATCACTTGAGACCTTCAAGAAGAGACTGGACTCCCATCTGTCAGAAATGGTGTAGGGTCTCCCGCTTGGGCAGAGGGTTGGACTAGATGACATACAAGGTCCCTTCCAACTCTGATTATCTGTTATCTGTTACCTTATTGGCTTTCTGGCTTGTGAATGGACCTCTCCGATTAGCCGGGAGCTCAGATTTTGGTATCTCTAAAGCTTCCCAGTCACGCAGGTGCTTGGGAGGTTTAGAAAGGGAGCCCAGCTTTTCAAAGGGGCACTAAGGGGTCGTATCAGCGACCTGTTTGGGTTGCAACTGCTGCAACAAGAAAAGAAAATTCAAAGAAAGCCTTTGAACCACCACCAGTGAGCTCTTCATGGTGCTGCAACGACTACTAAACCTGCCTGCCTCTCCCAAGCTCCCTCAAAATGTTCAACCACGAACAAAGTTGCTTTGTTTGCGGAAAAGCACGACACTGTGCATTGCGGCCCTCAACAATTTCCCTGCGCAAGTGGTTGACAAACGTGTAGTTCTGGCTGACCGGGCAAGGCTGCCTTGAAAGTCCTAGGAAGGGAAGAAATTGTCAATAACACCAACACTGCACACCCCTTAAGCCAGATACGGAGGCCAAGAGGTGCACATGCTAAGTTTGGATTGGTCTAATGTTGTTCTTTCGTGGCCTGCAAAGATGCATCCAATTAGATGCCTTAATGATTCTTCTTCTTGTGCCACATCTATCATCGGACGTCGGCGATCCTGTTGGCCATACTATTTTTATCAACAGCCGCATGAAAAAAGTGCTGTTGAGTTTTGTCCAAACCAGCCCCTTCGATTTTGAAGCCATGATGTCCTTCTCTCTGGACCTTGTTTGCCTTCAATCTTTCCCTGGAGTTTTAAGTGAAGTAACGATGCTATCCAGCATCCAGTTTCAAGGGTTGTGTGAACACAGCTTAATTCAGTTATCAAGTGTCATGCTTAAGCAACAAGAATTTTGGGCTCAATGGTAGTCGTAAGTCAAGGACTAGCTATATTGCCTATTTAAAAAAGAAGGCAATGCTATGTCAACATGCATTCTGAGTGAGCGAAACAACGGATAGAAAGAAAGAAAAAAAGGGAAGAAAGTAACCAGGTTTTATTTCCTCGGACTGGCACATGGAAAAAGATGGACAGCGCACTAGAGGAATGAAGAGAAGATTCATCCAGCCCCTGACATCTTTAGACAACACGGTAAAAGAATAAATATACTTCTATGACAACACTGAAGAGATAAAGCAAAGGTTTTTTTTTTCCCCTCTTGTAAAGAACTCATGGCCAAACGGTGCCAAAAGTTAATCAAGGATTAACATCAAGCGACACAGTTGGGTAATTTTAACCTCAGTTTTAATGATGGAAGCTTTCTATTTTAGGGGGCTTTGTGCAAATCTACTGTCATCACATTTCTAAGAAGCACGCTGTGTTTTGTTTGCTTTCGCCATGGGGGGAGACTGGACAGCTGCTGCCATCAATGGCCCTGCCACTACGGACAGTGTGGCCTTTTGGTCAAGGAAATGATGCCCGTTAAAAAGGAAGGGCAAAACTGTAAGGTCACAGACCAGTGTTTCTTAACCTTTGGCAACTTTTAAGAGATGTGGACTTCAACTCCCAAAATTCCCTCGTCAGCCATGCCGGTTAGGGAATTCTGGGAGTTGAAGTTCACACCTCTTAAAGGTTAAGAAACACAGAACTAATATTCCACCTCCTCCTTTGCTTTTCAAAGTAGAGGAGACATTTTGTCAAGAGTGATTTTGGCTGCAAGCAATGATGGTACACAGCCTGTGTTTTAAAAATATTCCCGTTCGGTTCCAATCGAACGGTCTTGCTACATATTGAACAGGGTTGCCAACCTTACCCCCATCAAACTGTAGACAAAGAAGAGAAAAGGAACCCAGGCATTTGCTTTCTTTGCTAAACCATTGCCATCACAGTGGGTGCCCCTCCCTCCAACTCATGACTGCAAAGAATTTAAGCAGGAAAATATACACCCCTTTCCCTTCTAATTTGCTAATTGGCAGAGAGGTAGGTAGGTAGCTGATAAGATATAGATAGATAGATAGATAGATAGATAGATGGATGGATGGATGGATGGATGGATGGATGGATGGATGGATGGATAGATAGATAGATAGAAAGATAGATAGATAGATAGGCAGGCAGGCAGGCAGGCAGGCAGGCAGAGATAGATAGATAGATAGATAGATAGATAGATAGATAGATAGATAGATAGATAGATAGATAGAGGATTTAGGGAGAGAGGGAGAGGAAGGGAGATGACAGACAGACAGACAGACAGAGTATAGAGGGAGAAAGGAAGGGGGAGATAGATGATAGAGGATTTAGAGAGAGGGAGGAAGAGAGAGAGAGAGTGTGTGAGGGAGACAGAACGAATTGCAAAATGTGCAGCTATCCTGATATTTTTGGAATCGATTACCAAATGCTCGTGCTCTCTGTGCCCTTATGTCATAAAATGTGCTTCATTTTGGCCTTGAACCATAAAAAGAAATTCATTGTATGCTGATACACATCCTCTCAATCGGGGCACCCTGGAGAAGGGACTTACCCCAATCCTTGCCTAGGTACCCCAAGATAAAAGTTGTGCTCTCTCAAGGCTTGTCTTCCCCAAACCTCCCCATTTGAGGTGTGCACGCACAACAAAATGCCCTGGTTTTAGAAGTCAGCACCTGCTCTTCCACGTCAACCCAAGGGTCTGGGGCCCGCAGACCATTCTTCAGAAAGCCTCCACTTTATGGCAGCCTCGCAGGGATCGACCACCCGGGTGTGAAGGGCTGAGAACTTGTCCCACAGAGGCCCCGTGAATAAATGCCTGGGCAGGGAAGATAAACAAGCAGGCGGGCAAGAAAAATAAAGAGAAAAATAAACGGGTCCGTTTGACTGATGGCCTTGGGCCTTAAAAGTGGGGCTCCACTGCCATTGGCCAAGACTCTCCCGGGACGGCCATCTTTCTTCTTCGGATGGATTCCCCCTCCCAACCCTCCCAACTCACCTCTGGCAGCAGCTTGAAACCTGCCATCCCTCCTGAGCCCAGCCAAAGCTCCTGGGCCTGATTAGGAGAGGCATTCCGGATGGCCCCAGAGGTTTGCTCCACTTGCAAACGTCTGCTCCATCTGTGTGCAAGGAGGGGTGTGTGTGTGTGTGTGTGTGTTTCACTGTTGCGTTGGTGACCCATATTTCTGAAGCTCTCATTTCTCATTTCGGAGCTGCCGGGGGAAGTGGGAGAGCGGGTGGGGATAAGCATGACAGAGAGAGAGGGAGGGAGGGAGAGAAAGATACAGAGAGAGATACACACACAGAGAGAAAGAGAGAGAGAGACAGACAGAGATGCCAGAGAGGAAAAGATATAAAGAGAGATACAGAGAGGAAGAAATACACAGAGAGAGAGAGACAGAGAGACAAACAGAGACACCAGAGAGGGAAAGAAATGCAGAGAGACAGAGACAGAGAGATACACACACAGAGAGAAAGAAATAGAGAGATAGAGATCGAGAGAGATACAGAGAGCGATCGAGAGAAACAGAGAGAGAAAGAATACAGAGAGAGAGAGAGAGATACACAGAGACAGAAAGAAATACAGAGAGAGACAGAAAGAGAGAGAGAGAGTGAGGGGGAGCATGAGAGAGAGACAGAAATGAAGAACCATTTTCAAGATGAAACAGCCTGCCACAAAAGCTTTTGTGAAGGAGTTGTGGATGTCCACTATTGTTTGCAAGTTCCTTCCCTGCTCACAACATCCCTCAAGGGTAGACCAAGTTGAATGGTGAGATCAAGGAACTTTCAAAGAGAATGAACCACGTGCCTCTCCTCTCTTAGTCCAACTCAAATTTCCAAAGATGCCCCCTTAACCGAAGATGGCGTCCAAACCAGATCCATTTATTTCACTCGAAAATAGTCATCGTCAAACCCTCTCTTCATTTCTGGGAAGGGGGGAGGGGGAAGGGGGGGAAAAAAAATTAACAGCCTCATCCCCCAATTATAAGAAAGGTCTTTCATGGGAATGTGGTACCTCGTTGCCCTTGGTTACCTGGAAAGAGAGGGAGGGGAGTTACTCATAAATCCCCGACTGGACCTGGCTTGGTTAACCTGATGCAAATGACTCCGGTGGGCGCGTGCCAAGTTGGAGAGGATGAAAAGGCCAAAAGGAAACAGGGGGTGAAAGCATGAAAAGAATCAAGAATCCCACGCCCAGGTGAAGCTGCTGAATCCAGAGAGTTAAAAACAGGAAAATGCCGGATGGATTTGAGGGCTGTTTGAAGCTCAGGGCACCCGTCCCGTCCACCTTGCAAATCCTGATCCTTCTTCCCTTAAAAACCATTTTAAAAAAATAAATAAAACTCAACAAACTCAGTTTTGTTAACGGTGCATGGGGCGTAGGTGGGTATTCAGCCGGTTCGGACCGGTTCTATAGAACCGGTGGTGGAAACTTTGAGTCGTTTGGAGAACCGGGAAATACTGCCTCTGACTGGCCCCGCCCCCATCTCTTCTCCGCCTCCCATTGACGCCCTGCTGATTGGCTGGGTCTTCTTTGGTTGCCATGCATCGGAGAACGGAGCTGGAAAGCAGGTTAGTGGGGATTTTGCAGTAACCTTTCCCCTGGAGTGGGGAGGGAATGGGGATTTGGCAGTATCCTCCCCCTGCCACGCCCTCCAGGCCACACCCACCAAGCCACGCCCACAGAAGCGGTAGTAAAAAAAATTGAATCCCACCACTGGATGGAGCCCCAAAACCTTCCCCCCCCCCATTGGCCCCATCACTCTTCTGAAAGAGCATTAAGGGCTGGGCTCTGCCAACTGGCCAAGGGTCTGGGGGGGATGACATCCCCCCCAGACCCCTGGCCAGTTGGCAGAGCCCAGCCTGAGGGGTGGTTGGTGGGCTGAAGCTGCCCCCTCTGCCTTTGTCCATTGCAATTATCCCCAAATCTGGTTTTTA
This sequence comes from Laticauda laticaudata, assembly GCA_004320025.1. NCBI lineage: Eukaryota > Metazoa > Chordata > Lepidosauria > Squamata > Elapidae > Laticauda > Laticauda laticaudata. The sequence goes on along the minus strand of BHFT01049457.1, from coordinate 9,998 downwards.
ACTTTGGTTTTCTGAAACTCTAGCTTTTAATATCTTGTTGCTGCTTCATCGGAGACATGCGAATGGGATAGACAAGGGGTGTCAAACTCAAAGCCCGCATGGCAGATCTGGGGTTGCTCTGCCTGTGAAAATGGAGCTCTGGGGGGTCTGAGGAAGGAAGGAAGGAAGGAAGGAAGGAAGGAAGGAAGGAAGGAAGGAAGGAAGGAAGGAAGGGAGGGAGGGAGGAGGGAGGGAGTCAACCATCCCACTCTCAGCTCATGACACTTGGATAGGAGAGATGCAGTTATGATGGATGGACAGAAGGAAGGAAAGAAAAGGAAGGAAGGAAGGAAGGAAGATTATAATGAGTGGGAGGGTCTGAAGGAAGTCCTTGGCCACCACAGGTGCCCCCGACACGAGTGATGTCGAGCTGGCCATGCCCACTCCAGCTATCCCTGAGGTCAAACACAAACCTGATGTGGCCCTTAATGAAATCGAGTTTGGCACCCTGGGAGAGATGGTAGAGAAATTTGATAAATGAATAGAAATAAATACCATCCCAAACAGCAAATCAATTCACTACTCAACCCAGCCTTCCAAACTTCAAACATTCCCGTGTTCCTTGTTCACCCAAACCTCTTCTTGCCAACTTTCCGTAACACAATTGTTCAGAGAACATCCCACCAAGAAAGGATGGGAAGATGGAGACCCCACCACAACCAACACTTAAGGTCAAAATCCCATTTTCTGCAACTTGCCACTTGCTGGCTACCCACCCTTCAAGCAAGAAGAAGGATGGAACCCAAACCTCCTACCGTTGTTTCTTGGAAGAAACCACCCCAATGGTCTCTTTTAATGCAACGTGTCATCTGGTGAAGCAGGCTTGCTTAAAATTTCACAGCACCTGCCAAGGAGCAAGCTACACTTTCCCCTTATATTTTTAAACTCGATGCCCAATGATAGATCAATCACTTTTTTTTTTGGGGGGGGGGGTTAATCTCCAACAAAGCAGAGACGAGAACTGGCAAATCGTTAATTGCTGCTCCTTAAAACTGGCTTGACAGCAAGGGTTTTTTGCAATGGTAGAAGAAAAACACAAGTAAAGTTGTTTTCCCCCCCCTTTTATTTTACCTACCTGGGGAAACACACACACACACACACACACACGCAGAGTATTATATCAAGTAGAGGATAAATGAATTTAATGAATATTTCAGCTTTAACCACAACAACACAAAGAGGTATAAACTCAGTGTAAACCTCTCCAACCTCGATTGCAGGAAGTACGATTTCAGCACCAGAGTGGTCAATGTCTGGAACTCACTACCTGACTGTGTTGTCACCTGCTCAAACCCCTTTACCCTCAAACCAACCTCCATTGACCTCACCCCATTCCTAAGAGGTCTGTAAGGGGTGTGCCTAAGCGTCCCTGTCCTATTGTCCCCAATTATTAGTTCCGACTTCTTATATTTAAACTTGTGCTATATTCTTATTTCTATTGCATTGTAAGCTTTTGACAAAATCAATCAATAAAAAATAAATAAAATGAAAGATGCTTTGAGAGCCAGCAAAACCTCTGTTTTCCACGCGTCTATCCCTAACTTCTCCCAAGCCCCCTTCCTCCCCTAAACCTTCGTCTTTATTAAGAGATGTAGAAAGATACGTCAGTTCTCTTCCGGAGGGCCATTGTCATGATGGATGGGAGAGAAATAATTCGTGTAATTAAATAAATGTCCCGTTTATTGCCTCGGGGAGGAGACGAGGATGGCCAGGAAGTCATGCCAGGTCTGGAGGGGGGCGGTTTTAGCCTGCAAGACTTTGCCAATCTGGACTGGCCAGAGGAGGAGAGTTTTCCGCGTCGCGAAACTCCTGCAGAGAATAAAGATAAGCCTTTGCTAAACCAAAGCTTCTCGAGATCTGAGGGAAGCTTTCGCCAAACCCATTCGACTTTGCTCAGAATTTGGATCAATGCTCCCCTTTCCTGTTGTCTTGGATAGAGGACCACCAGGAGATGCCAGACTTAAAAATATAAACCTTCCTCTCGAGGGGAAGGAGCTACCGGGGAATTCTTCCCAAGATAATCACGCTCTTTGAAGTCGCTCGGTACCGAGTTCCTTCCCCACCTGCTTTTTTTTTTCTTTTNGCTCGGTACCGAGTTCCTTCCCCACCTGCTTTTTTTTTTCTTTTTCTTTTCCCCTGTTTTAATCATCAGGGTGTCGAGACTTCCACACTTTCTCCTGGCAAAGCCTCCCCCCCCCAAGACAGAGACAATTTGAGGAGGGGGTCTCGAAGAAACGCCGCTGATTGCCTTTCATGGGAGGAAGCCATTGGCAATTCCTTGCCACGAGCATCTGGAAGCAATTGTCTAGAGCTACAGAGATATCTCACAATCGAAGGAAAAGCTGAATGGATGCAAGCCACAGGCCCATTAGCCGCACTCCGGGTGGGTTTACTCGCATACAGCAGTGAATTCAAATGAAATATATAGTCTGCATTTGTGGGCTGCCTCGACAGCCACGAGCGGAATTATTTGGGGATTACGCATCTCCAGCAACCACACTTGGACTAGGGAGGTTTTTAAGGGGATAAATATGAGAAGAGATTGGTAATAAACTTAGTTAGAGAGAAGATAGAGAAAGAGACAAAAGAGAAAGAGAGAGGGAGGGAGGGAGAGAAAGAGTGAGAAAGAGAGACAGGGACTAAAGAGAGGGAGGGAGGGAAGGAAGGAGGGAGTGATAGAAAGAGACAGAAGGGAGAGAGAAAAGAGAAAGAGAGAGAGGAGAAAGAAAAAGAGGGAGAAAGAGAGAGACAAAAGAGAACACAGAGAGAGACTAGAGAGAGAGGGAGGGAAGAGAAAAAGAGAAAGAGAAAGACAAAAGAGAGAGAGAAGAGAGAGCCCACATTCCAGTGTTATTATCACCGGCATGTAAAAAAGCTTCCATTGGATAGTCGAAGGCGTCATACAGTTTGGTATCCAAATCACAGGCAACCCTCAACTTCCGACCACAATTGGGGATATCTAAATATCCATGGCAAAGCAAGGCAGTTGTTTAAGTGAGCCATACCTGGTTTTTTTTTTAACGAACCTTTTTTTTGACATCGTCGTTAAATGAATCACGTGGCCATTAAGCACATGCCCCCCCCCC